>JACVTC010000011.1:1865000-1912500 GCA_016946835.1 Neocallimastix lanati (nom. inval.) | reverse complement strand
TTAAAATATATTATTTATATTATTTACATATGATATCAAAAATTTCCTTTTTTTAAATGTTCAATTTACTTACTCTTTTGATATAAATTGTTAAAACACGCTCAATATATATTTATAATTTAAGTTTTTACAATGTACATTATAAATAATAAATAAAATTATCTTTAAAGGATAATTTTATTTTTATTTGTGTCTATTTTTTTTTTATTTTATATTTTTTTTTATTATTATTAGTTTTTATTTCTATATTTTTATAAACAGTTGATATAAAATAGATAAAAAATATTAAAATATTAAAATAAATTTCATTTTCATTCTATTTTTTTTTTTTTAATATGATTTTAAAGTATATAATAAATTTATTCCGTATTTATATTTTTTATAATATTAAATATTTAATATAATTCTAAAAATATAATTTCAAAGTTAATTAAAATAAATAAAATTTTAAATTTAAATTTTTTTTTTTATTATTAATGATTTATATTTACTATATTTTAAATTTATATATTATTATGAATAGTTTTTTTTAAATAAAATAAGGTTTTAATAATGTATTATTTATATATTACAACCCAAAAAAAATTTTTTTTAACATTATTAAAAAATTTTATTTTAAAATATTTTAAGTGATTTTGATTAGGAAGAGATAAATAAATATATAATTTTTCATTTAATTCATATTATTATATTAATAATTTTTTTATTTAATAAAATATAATAGTATATAATTACAGTAATAATTCCTATTACTATTTTAATGAAGGAAAATTCTTTTTAATAATTAATATAATACTTATTCCTGTTAAATCTGACTTTATATAATACATATTATTTAATTTGTACTTTTTTATTTAATAATTTAGTAAATTATAAATAAAATAAATTATTAAAAATAAAGTCATATATCTGTTATCAACGTATTAATGACTATTTCTTTTTAATTTATGAAATATAGCAAAATTAAATGAACTTTAAGTGACAATAATCATGATATAAATATTAAAATAATTATTAAAATAGTAAAAACAAAAAAAAAAAAAAAAAAAAAAAAAAAAAATTGAAAAAAAATGTAATGAATATGTAGCATTATTTGTACTATATCTAATATTAGATGGTATAAATAATTTTTTTTAAAAAAAATAGTTATATAGAATTTTATGTGATATATTAGCCTAAAATTAATAAAAATATTAATTTCGGTCATAATTAAAAAAATTATAAATAAACTATAATACCTGTTATGATTTCTATTTTCCCTTTCATTAAATATGGAAATATGATAAGTTATGAAAATTCCAGATTTAATCAAGATATATACTCAATATTTGATTCATATTTATATATACTTATTTTCCCTTCTTTTTTCTTTTTTTATTTTATAAATATTAATAAATTTAATAGATATGATATTAAACTTATATTATTATAGTAATTTTACTAACTTACATTCATGTTTCTTCTTTTTTTTTTTTCCTTTTTTTTTTTTTTTTTTATTTTTATTATTATTATTATTAAATTTGTCTCAGTTTTAATAGTTTTAATAACATAATTTTATTACAAATTGTATCTACATATGACTTAAATTTATTAAAAATATTTTTATTAATTATGAGCAATACTAAATTAAAATTATTTTTTATATTATATTTAATAAGTGCTTTTTTTTTTTTTTCTTTGTTTATATAAAAATTATATAAATATTTTTCTCCATTTATTATTTTTTAGACAAGGACAACAAATAATAACAATTTGTTTTTTTAAAAAAAATTGATTTTATTAAAAAAAAATAATAATAATATTTAATTAAATATTGCGAACTTTAATCTTTATTTATTTATTCTTATATAAAATATATGAATACTTTTAATTTTAATAAAAAATAAAAAAAACACAGAATTAATAAAATAAATAAATATTATTTGTCTAATTTGAACATAATAATAAATAAAATAGTAACGTGAAATAAAAAGTAATAATCAAAAATAAGTGTATAAATAAATTCAAAAAAAAGTTCATATGCAACAAACCTCATGGATTAGGGTTTGAATTGTCTATCTGAAAGAAATTATGGTCTTAATTATTATGGTCTTCTCCTTCAGAGGCATTGGCCCTACTAGCCTGTCTTACTGCATTTTCAGCGTTGACCCCCCTGGTTAGTTTGCGCTTATACTTTCGGAATAGTAACCCTTGCCGAGTACTAGCCCAAGGCATAATTTCTGTAAAGAGAGCCGCAGATCGCACCAAGAATGGTGTTTTTGAATAATCACCAGAAATGATTTGGTTCTTAAACAAAATATTCCATTCCTTTTTATAATTTTAATCTATTTTATCTGCATCCCTTCCACCAAGAAGAAAGTTATATAATCGGCACCACGTCACATATATATTTACACACTCATTATTCAGAAAATTACTTAAATTACTACGATTTTCACCAATTGAACTATTCACTAAATTAGAAGTAACGATATTATAATTTTCACTTTTACTAATATTAATAATTCTATTTTCACTATCACTATTTCTACTATTATTAACAATATTATTTCTATTGTTAATAATGTTAATATTATATACTTCGTTACTACTATCAGAATCAGAACTTAGTTCTATATTATTCATATCTGTGATAACAGTGGATACATTACTATTAGATATTGGACAATATTTAGAAATAATATAAAATATTTCGTAAAGAATTTCAATATCCTTAAAATATTTCATTCGAAATTCACGGAAAAGATAGCATTTAGAAAACCAATGTTCCAATCGAGGATTACTATTTTTTCTATAACAACAAGGATACCTTTCAGGACAGTCTTCTTCAATCATTTTGGCGGCTTTGGCAACACGAGCATCAAATTTATATCCACATCTGGCATGAAGCACCCATCGGAAGCCAATGCTAAATTCAGGATATTTATAAGGTAGCTTAAGATACTCTCTGGTTTTCTCAAAATTATTATTTTTATAAGCCTTAGCGTTGATTGATTTTCCTACCATATCTCTATCCCAGTAAAAGTTTAAAATAGCTTTTTTTAATGGAAATTTATTTAATTTGTCAGCTAAAATTTTACTTTCTTTATCCCATGCCTGACGTCTACAACGAGATATATCTCTAAGTAAATCAGAGATAATACATTTCCAGTTTTTCCATTTTTTAAAACACCTTACCTGAGCAATCACACATTTCGCCCAAAGAGGAGTAACGTTAAGTTCTTTAGAAACACAATAAAGGGAAGTAAAGCTATTCCCTTTAGAAAATTCTTCAATCCAGTATAATCCTGAATTAACTAGTATCTGAGTACTTCTCGTTCTATCTTTGTTAGATCCAAGTAGAGGTGCATAATATGAAACTTGTCCAATTACTATAGCTGAAAATAACATTCTTTTATAAGGGATAGGAATATGAGGATTCTTAAGAAATCCTTTAATGGAGTAAAGTGCATTTCTAACTTTATTATTCATTCTCTGTATGATAGGTTTCAATTCTAAATCATTTGAAAATGGTATACCTAAGTAGATATAGCAATTCGTTTTGGTAACTCTCGACTTGAAAGATAAAAGGTAGGATTACTATTATAAAGAAATCTAGAAACTTCCCCTCGTACTACTAGACTGGCACATTTATTGATACCAAATTGCATTTCATTATTTCTAGCCCATTTACTGGCAAACTTTAACAATTTCTTAAGTTGGGATCTTGTTGGAGCACATAACACAATGTCATCTGCAAAAAGACCTCCAGAGCAACGTTTATCACCAATAGAGATGCCATATTTATTACAATTATTAAAAATATCATTAATGAAAAAGTTTAACAAAATTGGTGAGAGGGGACAACCTTGACGAACTCTTTTCTTAATAATAAATGATTCCGATAATTGTCCATCAACTCTTACACAAGTCTTGGAAGATAAGTATAAATTTTCAATAAAATTATAGCACTTACCTCTAATACCTAAGTGATGAATCTTCATTAATACATTATATATGGGCACTGAGTCATACGCTTTTTTAAGGTTCAAAAAAAGCATGGTAAGTATCCTTATTTTCAAATTTCCTTCTCTGACAAATAATTCTTAATGTAGTGTAAAGACTTATACATTCCTCTCGATTACGAAATCCATATTGTTCAGGTCTTATAAAACCTTCATCAATTCCGTATTTAGAGATTCTATTAGCTATGATTTTTGCTATAATTTTTAATCCATTATTGATAAGAGAGATGCCACGATAGTTATTACAATCTGATGGATCGCCCTTTTTATGAATAGAAACTATTGAAGCGTTATTCCATGATTTTAGGAAATCACCATTCCAAATACGATTGATAAAGGCTTTGAGACAATTAAAGCCAGATGAAATATTACTATTATTATCATTTGATCCTTCTGAATCATCTTTACAAGGAATCAAAGCTTTGAAGAATTCCATTGGAATACCATCAGGGCCACAAGCTTTAAAGTTTGGAGTGGAGGAGATTGCTTTGCAAATTTCTTCATCGCTAATACCTTGGTTAATATCACATTCTTGTTGCCTTGGTCTTCCCAAATTCCTTAATGCATCAGAATCTTTCCAGTAATCTTTAGAAAGACTATGACCTGAAGAATCCGACCCTAAGAATTTATAATGAGAATGCCAAACTTTTAATTTTTCATCTGTAGAAGAAACAAGTTCATTATTATAATTTTTAATAGGATGAGAGACCGTGAAAGATTGATTATTTATTTTTGCATTCTTTTTAACCCATTTCCATGCTTTCCTACTATCCTTTTTAAGAGCTAACTAACATTCAATTTTAATCCAATATAAATATTCTTTTTTCCTAAATTCGATATATTTTTATAAATTGATTCACAAAGTCTGTTATACGAGTCAACTATTTTAGCAAATTCATTGGAATCATTTGCAGAAACATAACGCTTAATTTGTTTGTATTTAATATGCTTTACCTTTTGAAGACAATAAATTTTTCGTGACATTCTAAACATTACTTTTCGGATTTCTGTTGAAGATGTAATGGATAAATCCTTAGCAATGGAATTAGTAGTGCTAATGAACTTTTTAATAACACAATCTGTCGAAAGACCTTCATTTCCTATTTCTTCACTAAGAACCTCAAATTTATTATGATGACATATTTCTTTCTTTTGTTAAAGACATTTATACCTATCCCATCTTACAAATTTTTTTGGTAACAAAAATGTGTCATCTGTGGTAATTTTCTTACAATAAACTACGAGATGTTTATGATCAGATACAGAAGGATAATCAACAAAATAAGCACTAGATATTTTATTCAGAATACTTGAATTGACTAATGCATGATCAATATATGATGAATATCTACCTCTTATCCATGAAATAGGTGAACCATTAATCGGAAGAATAAACCAGTTATCAAGGTCACTATTGGATAATTTATCTTGTAAATCAGAGGTACTCATGTTAAAGTCTCCAAGAAGAATAGATGGATGATTAATGTGATTCTGAAGCCATGTGAAAACTTCTGAAAATGCATATCGGACTTGTAATGAGTGTTTCTTAGTGGGAATATAGACATTACCAACAGAACACTTAGAGTGATTCCAGAGACTATATGTTGTTAAAGAAACAAGATAAGTACAGGAATTATCTTCAAGTATTGCTTGACTACCATTACCTGTTTCCTGAAAACATAGAAATAATGGTTTTAATATTGTGTTGAAGTACTTAATACTATCTCTTTTCTTTTTGCCTTAGTTGGCAAAAAGAAAACTTTCCTGTGTTGAATATGAAAATGGATTTTGAGAATTAAGATTAGGTATATTGGGAGCAATGAGTCCGTGATTGCCATTAATAACATTTACAAAATTCGTTGAACTGAGGTTTACTGTGTTAATATCATTGGATGTGTTATTAGATATTAATTTTTGTTTTAAATGCCAAAAAGAAACCTTATGATTCCATTTGGAACATCTACGATATGAAATTTTAACTCCTGATAGTGCATTTTTAAATACTTCTTTAAATTTTTTGTGGTTGAAATTTGGAGTGTATACTTTTATCCTGAAGAAGCTATCATTGAAATTAGTAATTCTTTTTACTGACAAAATATTATCATTGAATTTTTTTGCATTTAGAATGAATAAATTCCTTCATTTTAGCATTAGTCCATGAGAGTATACCACGGATAAAAATCAACCCAGTGTTGTCAATAGATGTTCCATAGCAGCGAGAACCTCGGTGAAATATCTTTTCCATAATTAACTAAAAACTACAATTTAAAAAAATGAAACAATGAAAACTAAAATACTAAAAAACTAAGAAATATAGATAAAAAATATATATATATAATTAAATTGAAAAATATATATAAATAAAAAAAATAAAATAATAATAAAAATATGAAGATCCAATTTTCGTAGAGTAATTGATTAAGTTTAAATAAAATGAACAACTTAAGAATTTTGTAGTAATGAATAATATCTTTTTTCTTGTTATTTTAGTAATGAATAAACTCTTTTTTTTTTTTTTTTTGTATTTTCTGTTAACTTTTGAGTTTCTGAAATTCTAATCGATTTGTAAAGTTATGATTGATAAAATAATTTTTTCTAATATAATCATAAATAAACTAAAATGAAAATGTAAATAATGTTAGTAGTGAAAGACTATAAAAGATTCCTATCAGTTAAATAATATCTTAAACATAAGTTTTGAAGTGAATCAATCTCCTACATTTCCATTTTGCAATAGCTACATGAAAGTATAAATAATACTATAGAAAAATACATATACAAAATAATGCTAAAGTAAAAAAAATACAAAAGATTCATTACAATGATAATATGTAGAAACTACATGATATTATTAATTATACAACACCAATGTTACTACATATCCAGTTTAAAACAATATAAAACATCAAGTTCACTTTCTACAGTCTTCCTGTATTCCAAATTTCTCTCTTCGTATTGAAGCCACTTTAGAAAGGATAACCATCGACTATCATCAGAATCACAGAAAGCTGTAATTAGTACACCTGATATAGGTTATTCCTTTTCCATCAACCCTCCATGGACCGATAAATAGTTCAGTATTATTATAATATTAAAGTTCGTGACTAAATACTATCTCTGTATATTTAGATTATTTATAATCTATAACGATTTCCTCTATCTGGTTCAATATTGTTATCAAATGATTCCTTTATATATATGATCAAAATCGTCAAGTAGTAATATCATTTCTTCATTACATCTATCTTCATATAACCATTTATAATAGTTTTCTGAAATTCAAAAGGATTTTTATTAAAATTATTATTCATAAAATTTTCAATTATTATTTATTTTTTTTATTTTGTCATTGTTAACAATATATATTTAATAACTGGACATATGTTATTATCACCTTCTATCTATAACTAATATATTATATATTAATTTCCTATTTCTTTAAATAATTATATTAATTATACAATTAAATTTAATTCAAATAATTATTGAATTATGTATTAATAATTTCTTTAAATTATATATATATATTTTAAAAATAAAATAAAATCCTATTTAATATAAAATAAATCATATTTTTTTTAAATTAGGATTTCATATAATTAATAAATAATTTTTTTATACAATTAACATAGAATCATATATTTTTTCTTTATTTTTTTATTTTTATTTTCATTTTTTTTTACTTAACATTGATTTAAAATACTACATAAAAATATATTTAAAATAATTATTGTTTATTTTTTTTTTCTTTTTAAATACTAATAAAAATTTAATATATTAAAATATTTATTTTTTTAATAAAAAAAATTTTTATTCTCATGTATGATAAAGCTTTATTTAATATTTGTTCAAAGTAATATAAGTGATGTTAATAATATCATTCCAATAAGTGAAAAAGTAATTCTTTTTAAGGTTACAGCATCATCTTTATCATCAGATCCATTTCCAGTAATAGCATCACAAGTTTTCTTTTCATAATTTTCCTTATATTTTTGAACTACTGCATTTAATCCTTTAGCTAAAATAGCTATAGCATCTTTAATTGAATCTTGACTCATAATACCACCTGCAATTTGCATATTAGCATTACATTTTTCATTTTTACAGTCTTCAGCAAGAACCTTCTTTAAATCTTCTGACTCTGCTGCTTTTTCATCAGTAATTTTACTAACATTTTCAGTAATAAATTTGGCTAGAGGGCATTGTTTGTTATCACCATCAGTACCACAGAATGATAAATACAAAAGTTGTAATTTTAAAGCTGATCCTTGTGAATCGGCAGGTAATTTAGCTACACATTCAGCACTCTTTGTCAATATCGGAACAGCATTTTTGCAATCATCGACATCTGTAAAGTTCTTACAAAAAGCTTCAACCTCTTCCTTTTTACTAAAGAGTTCTGCTGTACCTCCAAATCCTGAAGATGAAAGAGTAGTTAAACACTTACCTAAAGTACCTGCATCATCATCGGAACATTCCGCTAAAACTCTACTAGCAATAAGTATTAACCCACCAAGAATAGAAAACTTCATTTTATTTATTATATTTAATTTTTTTATTTTAAAATTATTTGTTTATTATAAAAATTTTATGAAATATAAATAATTTAAAATAGATATTAAAAATTGAAATATTTAAAAAGTTGATTCACTATCGTAATATTTATACAAATTTTTGAAATAATATTATTTAATTAAAAACTTTAAAGATTTTTTTTTTTTATTTTTAATAAATAAAAAAAAAAAAAAAATAAAATAAATAAACTATACTAAAATAAAATAAAATGAATAAAATGAAATAAAAGTAAAATGAATATAATAAAAATAAAATCTAAATTTAATTTAGATTTTATTATTAATTTTAAATAGTATTTATTTTACAAAAAATAGAATTCTTTCTTAAAAAGATTTTTCTAGTATATTTTTTTTAATGTCATGATATTACATAAAAAAAAAAAAAAAAAAAAAAAAAAAATTTAAATTAAAATTTATTAAATTATTATAATAAATATATTTATTTGTTTTTTCCCTTTAAATGATAAATGAAAAATAATATATTTATATGATATTATTTATTTTTCAGGTAATTCAAAAAAAAAAAAAAAAAAAAAAAAAAATAAAAATAAATTATTAAATAGTCAATTATGACCTAATTAAAATTCTTTAAATATTTTATTTTTAATGAATCTTTTGTTAATATTTTCTAAAAATTATTTATTTGTGTATTTTTATTTTAAATATATACATAAATATTTTATATGTATAATGGTTGTTTTAAATACATTAAATTTTTATTCACATAACATCTTAAATTTTACATATATTAAAGTTGAATATTTATAAATTACTATTCATTAAAATTACAAATAAATTATAATGGATAAAAAAAAAATTATGCTCAATATTTATATTAATTAAAATTACTTAATGATACCTCTATTAAAGGTAATTTCTTATATTTGACATTTTAAAGTTTAATAAAATATATATATATATACTATATTACTTATATTATTATTAAAAAGTAATTACATTACAAATCATTAATATATATAAAAAAAGAATCCACATACTATGTATTTTATTTGTAAATAACATATACTTTTTTTTTTAAAAAAATTTTAATATTATATATATCTTAATTTAAATAATTCAATTTTTTTGTTTTTACGTATTTTAATTAAAACGTATAAATAAAAATATATACTTAACATTATAGTTAAGTATATTTTAACTTAAAAAATATTTAATAATATATTTAATTTATAATATAATGATAATCCATTCAGTATAAATAAAAAATTAATAATTATTATAATATATTTTATAAAATATATTATAATAATTTTTTATAAAGGAACCACATTATTATTTTTTTTTTTTTGTTACTATTGTAATATCGAAATTTTTTAAGCTAATTTTATAAAAATTAAAAATTATTAATTAATCTTCTAATTTATATATTTATAATTTATATAAAAAGAATTAAAATGATATATATTATGATAAATTAATACAATAGTTTTCTATACTTATTAAAATAATTAAAATTGAAATAGAATATTTATTCTTTTTGCTTAAATATATTTTCTTTATTTAATTACATACTATTAAATTATTATTTTTATATTAAATATAACTTTCTAATAGTTATTATCAATTCTATAATATAAATGAATATTGAGGTAACATTTTTATAAAAGTTAACATATATTATATTTTTTCTTCATTTTTTTTTTTTTTTTTTTTAAAAAAAAAAAAAATTAAAATTAAAGTAATAATTAATAATCAATATATTATAAATTATAATTTGATAATAAAATATTTTAAAATATTTATTTAATATATTAAATATTACATTAAATATTAAAATACCTAAATAAATGTACTTCGCATTTATAAAATCTTGAAAAATATTCTAGTTTTTTAATCCCTTTTTTTTAAAAATTTTGATAATTAATTTTAATTTTTTAAATTTTTTTATCATATTATTTATTATTTTTATTTTTATTATTATTATTATTATTATTATTATTTAAAGTAAAGAAATATTTTACTTAGCAATATAAATTGTTATATGTATGTTAATGAATTTATTTATAATTGTATCAATGGAATTTGTTTTATATATAAATAAAAAAAAAAGATAATTAACATTTACATAATTTTTAATATATCTCTATTTTTATAAAGTTCAAATATTATATATATATATTTTTAATATATATTTATAATTTTTTCTTAATAATATATATTATTATATTTTATTGATTTAAAGTATTAATCAAAAAATAAATATAAAATTGAACAACTAATAAATCGAACAATAAACAAATAAATATGCAACTGAAACAAAGTTAAAAAAAAAAAAAATTAACTTTTTATCTAAATTTTCTAAATTACATTTTTTTTTTAAACTAGGATTAAAATAAAATATAGAACTTTTGATTTAATATATATTAAAAGAAAATGGTACTTTATTAATAAATATTAATATAAATTAAAACAAAATACATTGCATATAAATATAAACAAACAAATAAAAACAACAAATTACAATCATTTATTTAAAAAATTATTGAAGTTCTACATTATTTATTGATAGAATTTCATATAGTTAAAAAAAAAATAGTAATTGAAATTCTATGTTTAAATTTATTATTTTATATTTTTTTTTTTAACTTAATAGATTATTAATTAAGGTAATTAAGGTATTTTATATGTAAATATATATAATATTTTCTATAAATTATTTATTTTAAATTAATTATTAATAAAACATATTGATAATAATTATGAATTAATATGTTAATATGAATAAAAAAGAAGATTATAATAAACTATAAAATATAAAATATTAAAACTATTTGTATTAATTATTTAATTATTTATTAAAATATAAATATAAATTTTATTTAAATAAATAAATCTTATTCATTTATTTTTAAAAAACTTTATAATTTTATATAAAGTTTTAATTTTTTTTATTTCAAACTTTATTTTCATCCATTATTTCTTTCTTTAAATATACTTATTTAATAAAAATAGATAAAGGTAGCTTAAATTTAATTTTAAAGAAGAGTTAATCAATTCATTTATTATTAAAAAAAAAAAAAAAAAAAAACTTTAAAATTTTATATAAAGTTTTAATTTTTTTTATTTCAAACTTTATTTTCATCTATTTTTTCTTTATTTAAATATATTTATTTAATAAAAATATATAAAGGTAGCTTAAATTTAATTATAAAGAAGAATTAATCAAACCATTAACTAATTAATAAAAATTTATTAAACATTTCAAATAGAAGTGAAAATCACAAAATTCTTTAAAGAGCACCACAAAACTATGTATTTTTCTATTTATTTTATTTTTTATTTTTATATTAAATTTAATAAATAATAGATTATTTTTATTTTATTACATATATATTTTTAAATTTTCTTCTTTAAATATAAAATTTTTTTTTTCTTATTCATATATATATATTATTATTATTTTATAATCAAATCTATTGATTAATTTCTATTTTTCTAATTTTAATTTAAATTGTTTTTATTTAATTATTTATAATTAATATTATATATTTTATTGATGTAATTCAAAAAAAGAAATTTTAATAAATTGTCTGTAAATGTAATACATTAAAATTTTCTAATAATTTACATTTGCCACTTCATTCCTAAATCATATTAATAAAAATATATTTTTGTTTATAGTAACAGTAATTTGATTATTACCATATTATAAAATGAAAATAACATTAACATAAATGATTAAAAATAATTTTTTTTGACTGGGATTAATAAGAAGGGAGTATAATAAGGCCTTCACTTCCTTAAACATATCAAATTTTCATTGGATTCTTTGTCATACCGTTTTGTTGTCCACATAGATCTCTCCTCTAAACAAAGCTAATATGAAAAGGCACATCCTTTACACCACTTTCGATGATGGTTCAAGAGATCATTGATAAATAATCTCTTAAACCATCATCGAAAGAGAAACAACTAAATTAATCCTTTCATGTATCAATTGCTCTCTACACTAGCAATTATATAGTCTAGCAATAGGAATACTTGTTATGACGAGCGAACATCCGATTTATTTATAGGGGAAAACCTTAATATATATATTATAAATTAATGTATTTTTTTACATAAAAAATATTTTAAGATCAATTAAATACGATAATATATAAAATAATATTAATAATAAATAATACAATAAAAAAAAAAAAAAAGATAGAAAAATTAAAATTAATTTAAATATTTGAATCAATTATTCAAATGAAAGAATCTGATAAACTAAATTTTTTAAATAAATATATATGAATTAGACAAAAATATCACTTCTAAATTAATATAATATGTTACCAATTTGAGACATGATAACTCTAATCTTAATTTTCCAATAAATATTATATATTATTATATATTATTATATATTATTATATATTATTATATATATTTTATTATAATTATATATTTTTATTTATTAATATTATTATTTATTGTTATTATTGATAATTATGTAAAGATTAAAAATGAGCAGGTACTATCTTTCTGAGTAGTTAAAGTCAAATCATTATGCCAATGATCTTTATTATTAAAAATGCTCTGCTTTTTAAGACATGAGTCTCAAAGACGTGTCTTTATTTATATTTTTTAATGCAAATAATAAATATATTAATTAAATAAATATTACGATTTATTTTTTTGATTATCATAAATTTGCTTATAATCATTTTTATTTATCAAAAAAAAAATCTTTTAAATATCATATGTATTTTTACAACTGATTTTTAAATACAAATAAATATTGAAATAACAATAAAAAAGAATTATAATCTATATTTGTAACTTTTTCTTATAAAAAAAAAATCAAAAGCATAAAATGGCATGTATAAATATAATTTATTATTTTTTATTTACAATTAATACTTTTATTTATATTTGTTTAGCATGCTTAGCATTTTTAAAAGCATTTATACTTTGTATATTAATAAAAATTATTTTTTAATTTTAATTATTAAAACATTAATAAAAATTAATTTTTATTATTATTATTACTATTATTTTTTTTTTTTTTTTTTTTTTTTTTTTTTTTTTTTTTTTTTTCGGATAAGAATAGATTTACAAAATATTAAATTAAGAAAATCAAAAATAGAAGATTAAAAATAAATAATATATGTTTAAAAAACGATATTAAAAATTAAATTTCTAAATATATATATATAACCTATTAAATAAAAAAAATGTAAAAAACTATATGAAAAAATAGTACAATTAAACAATAAAAAAGTCTGATTTATGTTTTGTTAAATTTTATGACACATATTTTTTATATATTAGTATGATAAAGATAATATTTCAATAATTAAAATTGATATATTTATATTTTTATGACTATTTGGATAGTAATGAGTAGTATTTTACATATATTATAATTCTTTTTTTATTTTTTTTTTTTTTTTTTTTTTTTTTTTTTTTTTTGTTTTTGTTTTTGTTTTTTATTTTTTTTTTTTTTTTTTTTTTTTTTTTTTTTTTTTTTTTTGTTTTGTTTTGTTTTGTTTTGTTTTTTTTGTTTTGTTTTTTCAAAATTTTGATCAAACAAAACATATATATAAATTTACTGCTAATTATGGCTTTTTTATTTTAACTACTACTTATTTTTCCATTTTGCATATCAGGATCAGGATTTTTACACGAATTGAATAATCTACCAAATAAAGGTTCAGAATTTTTTCTTACTCCATTACGTGTGGCCGCATCAGGAGAAGTACTAATATCTGAAAATATACTTATACGATGATTTATAGAAGAAGAAGAAATTGTTGAACTACGGGGAAAACTTTGAGAAAGACCTCTATTTGGATTATTATTATTATTTCTATTAGCTAACTCTGGAATCTCGATACCATCAATAGCTTCTTCCATTTCATTATGATATTCATCATTACTATGAGCTTGACTATAAGCTTCTTGGAAAGCATTAATCCAACCTTGATATTCAGTACTAGTAGTAGCAGAAAAATATAACATGTGATCTTTAGTTTTTATTCTTATGCTACATGCAGCTCCAATATCAACTTCATCTTCAACAGAAATAACATCAATAAAATGAACAAAGTTTGGTCTTGTAACATTTTTTTCTGATTGTAATAATATCATGACAGGTGTTTCTATTTAATTTTTAAAAAAAAATGAATAAATAAAAAATATATTTTAATAAATTATCCATAATCATTATTATAATTATTATATACATACCTTCCATAGCAGCATATGCAATGTTACCTAAAACGGCTGCCCTATTTTGAATTCCTTCTTTTCCTGGGAATAAACTATGATAAATAGTAGATACATCAGTAATGGATATTGGAGCACATAACATTACAAAAACTTTATGAGTTTTTTTGTAAATTAGGTATCCTTTTTTTAAAATTTCTAATTGACCTTCCGGTTGTTCCATTTTAAATAATTATTATTACTTTTTTTTATATTATTTCCTAGCTTTGAAAATTAAAAAAAAAAAAAAAAAAAAAAATATTGATATATTTTTAAAAACAAATTAATATAAACATAAATTATTATTTTAATTTTCTTTAAAACTTAACATTAAAATTACCTTTTGTTTATGTATAATTGTTTGTTCTTTTAATTTATTTATTATTTTAATAACAATAAAACTACCTTCTTTTTATTTACAATTGTTCTTTTATTTTACAATTAATTTTTTTTTAGTTACACTTAGATATTTGTTATTAACTTAAAATTTCCGTAATTTTAACTTTTTATTAATAGTTATTTATATATTTTATTCCATAAAAAAAAAATAAAAATAAAAAAATTAAAATATGTATAAAATTATTATATTTATATAAATCTTTAATTATTTTCATTATTATTATTTTTATTATTATTATTATTATTATTATTATTTATAATTATTATTATTATTATTATTATTATTATTATTATTATTATTATTATTATTATTATTATTATTATTATTATTATTATTATTATTATTATTATTATTATTATTATTATTATTATTATTATTATTATTATTATTATTATTATTATTATTATTATTATTATTATTATTATTATTATTATTATTATTATTATTATTATTATTATTATTATTATTATTATTATTATTATTATTATTATTATTATTATTATTATTATTATTATTATTATTATTATTATTATTATTATTATTATTATTATTATTATTATTATTATTATTATTATTATTATTATTTTATTATTATTATTATTATTATTATTATTATTATTATTATTATTATTATTATTATTATTATTATTATTATTATTATTATTATTATTATTATTATTATTATTATTATTATTATTATTATTATTATTATTATTATTATTATTATTATTATTATTATTATTATTATTATTATTATTATTATTATTATTATTATTATTATTATTATTATTATTATTATTATTATTATTATTATTATTATTATTATTATTATTATTATTATTATTATTATTATTATTATTATTATTATTATTATTATTATTATTATTATTATTATTATTATTATTATTATTATTATTATTATTATTATTATTATTATTATTATTATTATTATTATTATTATTATTATTATTATTATTATTATTATTATTATTATTATTATTATTATTATTATTATTATTATTATTATTATTATTATTTTTATTTTTATTACTTATTATTATTACTAAATATTTTTAATAATATATATTTCAATAGTTTTATTCAATATATTCTTCTATATTTTAATATGTATATTAATTTATTTAATAAATTTAAATTATATATTTTTAATAAATTCTTCATTTATTTAATATTAAAATTAACTATTATTTAATAAATAATCTTAGCATAAAGTTTTTATTAAAAAATGTGATTAAAAATAATATTAAAAAAAACTATTCAACTCATTATAGAGTCCAATATATATTTAAAATTTTATATCTTGATAAAAGTCATTATATCAGAATTTATTAAGAATAAAATTAAATTACTAATAAAAAATTAGACCTGGAAAATGGACATAGGGCTCCTGGTTTGTTCCCTTCCTATGATCATTTTCCAGGTTTTCCTCACAAGATGTTTTTTACAGAATATGGTGATTAGGATATTAACTTTTTGTTTTATTTTATTAATAAAATGTAATAATAACAACTAGAATTTTATTCATTAATACTGATATTAGTAAATTTTGATGTAATATACAAATTGTAGCAATTTAAACTGGATCAAATCGTTTTCTTTATTATTTAGAATAATACTTTGAATGTCCTTTTAATGGAAAGTTTCATTTTCATTAGCAGTTACTGAAAAAAAGAGGTTTCAATAATCTCTGCTTTGAAGAAATTACATCCTCAACGTTGCTACTTCTCCCTTTTCTGTTAAATTATTTATAGATCACAAGCCTCTTATTGGATATTTTTATTCTAGTGTTCCTTTGAATGATCGATATGTTCGTTGGATTTCTCTTTTTAATGAATTTAAAATTGAAATTATTTATTAAAAAGGTAAAAATGATATATTAGTTGATGCTCTTTCTCGCATTCCTTCTGGATCTATATTTTCTATTTCTATTATTAAATCTTCTTTAGATAATATAAGCATTTCTTCAGATGATATTCCTACTCCTGTATATGATTATATTAAAAACTATTATTCCTCCCTTGAAGGTCATCTTGTCTATCATGGTAAAAATAATAAATACCTAAAAGTAACTTATGATGTAAAAGAAAAGCATGAGCTTGTGATAAATGAACATCTTATGGGCCATGAAGGTGTCGAGAAAACACTCCCTCGATTAAAGGAAGTTTACTTTTGACCAGGTATGAAAAGAGATGTAAATTCTTTTGTTAAAACTTGTTTTAAGGGTCAACATTACAGATCTTCTTCTATTCCAAAGGGCACTTCTATTATTCCAACTATTATAGAATGACCTTTTATCCATATCGATTTGGATATATATTTATATTAAATATTAATTACTTTAATATAGTTATCTTAACCTCTCTATATTCAAAAATATAAAACTTCTATATTTTTATAATCATTTAAAATTACATTTAAATTTATCACAATTATACTATTTGAATCTCCTTTCTATGCAAGGTTAATTTCTAAAAATATATATTTCTAAATTCTCTTACATTTTTTTCATTAAATAAACATTTTTATAATTTTATTAATAATTTGATTGTTTTATACAATATATTATCAAATGACACTAATTTATATGTTTATAATAACAATAAAATAGAATTATAATCTATATTTGTAACTTTTTTAAAAAATAAAAAAAAATTTTATTATTTTATTAATAATTTTATTGTTTTGTACAATATGACACTAATTTATATATATATACAATAATTTTAATTTTAATTTACTACCAAAATCTAAAAATCAAAATAATTTCTAAAAGACTCTAAATCTCTTGTATCAACTTTTTCTAATAAATCTTTTCTTCCTAATGTAATTAAAGCAGTACGTAAAGTTTCCCAAACTGAAGTAGAGTTAGCATCAGGTCCATCACCAATACCTTCATAATAATTATTATTACCAGATTGAATAGATAAAGCACCTAATAAATGTTCAACTGCTTCTTTAACTTCATTAATATTCATACAACTAATAGCTAGATTATATCTAGCTCTTATATAGGATGGATTAATTTCTAATGCATGGAAATATGCTTCAATAGCTTTTTGTGGTTCATTATTATTAGCCAACATAGCACCAAGTCTATTGTAAAGGATATGATCCTATTTTATTATGAATTCATAAATTTAAAAATTGATTTATATATAAATATTTATATATGTACATAAATATAATGTATGTATAAAATATAAATAAAAAAAATAAAAATAAATAAAAAAAATAAATAGAAAAAAAATAAATCGACATAGAGAAACATTTAAATTTTAAAATTTTAAAATTTAAATATTAAATTGTATATATATTTAAATAAATAAATAAATTAATAAATAAATAAATAAAAATTAAAAAAATAATTAAATTATATTAAAATTTTACCGTTGGCCTTTTTGTAATAGCTGCTTCAAAACAATCAATAGCTTTATCATATTCACCAGATAAATTAAATAATAAACCAAGACCAATTTGAACATCAGGATCCAAATCTACTCCAGGTCTAAATCTCGCACAATCCAATAACAAATCAGTAATGAATTTATGACGATCTGCAAAACGAGTCATAAACATAGGATATTTATTTAATATATGATTATATTTATCACTATTTAAAATCCATGATTCTAAAGAATCATAGGCATTTTCGATATATTCCTCATTAGCATAGGAAATAGCTAATGACATCCAAGCATCTAATAATTTTGGATTTAATTCAGTAGCTTTCTTTAATGCTGAAATAGCTTGTGGTTCTCTTTCATTTTCTTGTTGATGGTTACCAAGCTGTAACCAAGCATTAGCATTTTGCGAATCTTTTTGTACAATAGCTTCCAAGGCTAATATAGACTCTATTAAATTTGGTAAATTTAAAGCTTCTTCTAATGTAGGGATAGTATTGTTTTGTATAAATGGATTGTTCTTTTGAAATATATAATCGTTATAAAGATTATCTGAAGCACGAAGACTAGATTCTGATTGATCAGTAGTATCAATACCTGCCCAAACTTTATTTTTGGAATCAATATCAATATCTTTAATGTTATTTTGATAATCACGAACCCAATCCTCTAAACTATATTGTCTTGCTTCTACAACTTCATCTTCAAAATTTTCAAAAATGTCTTCATCAGTTTCTTGCCCTCTTTGAGAATCTTGATACTGTGTTGAAGTGGAAGCAACTTCACTATTAATGTCTAATTTATCTCTCATGAGATTGTTTAATTCTGTAACGGGTATATTATTTAAGTTTTGTTGCTGGAAATAGCTAGATTCAGCTAAATTAATTGAGGCATTATCATAAGTACTATTATTTAAGTATTGTGGAGCTTGTTCTTTTTCTTTTTCTTTTCCTTTATTTTTTATTGTATTCTCCTCTTCTAGTTTGGCTTTATTTAATTCAGCTTCTTTTTCTTTTCTAATTTCTTCAGCAACATATTTTTGATAACTATCTCCTGACATTACTGGTTCTTCTACTTCACCATCACCCATAAAATAATTTGCCCATTGTGCTTCTTCATACCCTGTATAATTTTCTTCCCAAACTTCGGCTGGTGATGGAATTTCAAAACTATCATCTTGATCTTCTTTTTCAATAGTTTGATTTGGATCACCAAATCTTGATTCATCATATACATTTGGATGTTGATCATAAACTTTTTGATTAGAGTCAATTGGATATGCTTGTTGTTGTTGAAGATTCAGTAAGTGTTCCTGTTCTTCTTGTGTTTCTTGTTGAGCTTCTTGTTGTGATTGTTCTTGAATATGTTTTTCCATTTCTTCTTCCTTAGTATTAATATTCATTTCATGTAATTCATCCATTTTTTCTTTATGCATTGCATTTAATTTTTCAGTTAATTTGACTGGATCAATATTTAATTCATTATTTTGAACTTCTATCGCTTGTTTTTTCTGTTCATTAATCACGACATTTTGCGTATTATTAGATTGGGTATAATTAATTGGTTGATTGATATTTACCATTTCATCTCTAATATGCGATGTCATATATGGTTGGTATGTAGTTTGATGTTGCATTGGAAAACTCATATCAGGAACTTCATCTAACGGATTTAATGATGGTTCACGTTCTTTTGTTACAGATGAAGATGCTAGTTTATTTTCTTCACTTACAGTTTCATTCAATGAAACTACTTTATTTTCCTTAATTGTAACTTCATGATCCCGAATTTGTTTCATAAAGTCCATAAATTTTGAATCTTTAAATTTTGGATTACTTGAATATTGAACTGAATCTAAAACTAAACGAGCTGCTTCTGCTAAATCTTCATCATTTTCTTCTGTAAATTCTTGCTGTTTTGAAAATTCGTCGACCCATTTTTCAGCTTCTTCTTGTATACGATCGGTAGTTGAAGCTTCCGATTCATTATTAGCCATTACTATTAATATATTAAAATATATATATATATATATTATTAAAATATCATAAACAATGATAAATAAAAATATATTAATATTTAAAAAAAAAAAAAAAAAAAAAAAAAAAAAAAAATATGCATATATATAAAACATATAATATATAATAAATGATAAATTTAAATTACATTTTGCTTTTTCAAATGCTTCATCTAATTCTTGTTTATTAATATTTTCTTGTTTATTTATATTTGTAATTGTATTAACATTATTATTCAGTACTGTTGTATATGGTGTTTGAAATTGAAAATGATGTATCGGATTTTGATAAATTACTAATAATAATTTTAATATAAATTTATGAAAAACATAATTCATTTTAATCTTAATATTTTATTTTATAAAAATTTAAATTTATTATATTTAATTTGGTGAAAGAAATTAATACTAACAATGAGAATTTAGTGCATTGAATGATTGTTTCTGTGGTTTTGGAGCTTGCATTTGATTGAATTCATTTACAAAATTAACATTATTTGCTTCATTCATAAAATCATTTGCCCAATTGTCCAAACTATTGAGAGCTGGTTTATGAATTTCAACTGACGGTTTTGCGTTATTGACCATCATATTTGGAACAATTGGAGCTGGCACAGGTGTCAATACATTATTTAATTCATTATAAAAATTTTGAAATTGAAAAGAATCATGCATTTCTGGCAGAGCTTTTCCATTATTAAAAAAACTATCTACAGTCTAAAATATTATAAATATATATATTATATTAGCTTTTATCTTTAATAATTTATAATTTTTATATTTAGATTATATTAATAATATTAATAATAATATAAAAAGGATATACTTTATAATTATGAATTCTGATTTTAATTTTTTTTTTTTCTTAAAATTTAATTAACTTTTTTTACTTTATTCATTTTTTAAAATGATTATATTACTTCTAATGAAGTAATTTATTATATCATATATTCACAATCATCATTATTATTATTATTTTAATATTATTAGTTAGTTTCATTAATATTACCTTATGTTGTTCTGAATTAATTGGAGGTGCCTGTGAAGGTGGAATTAAATTCTAAAATCAAGCATATTAATTTATATAATTAATTTTTATTTTTTATTATTTTTTAATATATACATCAAAATTATATTTATTTAAATAATTACCACTCCTTGCTCAGGAAATTTTCCCTTTAAAGGTAATTCGAAAATGTTATTATAATAAATTAAATTATAGCACTAATATCAAAATAAAAAAAAAAATTTTAATATATTAAATTTATAATCATAAACTTACTTTACGAAGACCTTCTTTATCTAATTGATTGACTAATTGCATAGTTGGATTAATACCAGCACAAGCTGAGTTGGATCCAACAAAATCTTGAAACCCTGACATATTTAAATAAATTAAATTAAATTACTAAGAAAATAAAAAGGAAAATTATAAATAGATATGATAGAAATAATTTAAAATTAAAAATATTGCTTTTTTTTAAAAAAAAAAAATGTTTTAAATAATTATTTCTTTTTTCTTGTTTTATTTATTATTATTAATATTTAAATAAATTTGAGATTTATTTGGTATTTGTTAATTTTCTTATTAAATTAACCATTTCTTTTTTTTAAATGAAATATTATGAAATAATTTTTCTAATGAAAATTTTATTATTAAAAAATTTAAAGTGTTTAATATTGAAAATTATCTAACATATTCTAACATAGTATTTATAAAATCTTTTTTAAAATAGCATTGATTAAAAAAAATAATAATAGTAATATATATTTTAATTTTTATATTATATATTATAATATATGGTTTAATTTATTTCAGTATAAACTAATTAATAATTATTCAATATTTTTTTTTATTCTTCAAAATTTGTTTTTGATTTTAAATTCAACCTTTATTCAATTTCCAAAAAAAAAAAAAAAAAAAAAAAAAAAAATTAATAGAATAATATATTACAATTTATATTAATATATTAATATTAAAATACTTTATAAATTTTTATATATAAAATGTGCAACATTTAAAAAAAAGTTTATTATTAATAATGTTAAACACTTTTATATTATAATTATTTATAAATTTATACATTAAACTCTCTAATATATATAATCAGTTTACCTAATATTAAATATTCAATATTATTTTTTGTTATTGGTTAGATTAAAAATATATATATTATTATAGTTTAACCAATCAAACCATTAAAAACTGTTCTTAATTAAAAAAAAATATAGTATGGTACTATATAAAAGGTGAAATGAAGAATTAGGTATATATCAATAGAAATACCCATATAAAAAGATTGGAAAAATATTGGAAAAAAAGATTTTTTTTATTATTAAAGAATATAATTTTTATTTAAATATTTAATTATAAAAAATTGATTTTTCAGTTTTAAAATATTAAATAAATAAAAAAAATTACAAAAAGTATTCATTTGGTATCTTTATTATTGTTGTTTTTAATATATAAAAATTTAACATGATTCATATTTTATGTAAATTTTTATTAATAATTAGAATATATATTCCATCATTATAATTGAATATTAATAATATTTTTTTTTACTCAGAAAATTAAATAAAAATTATTTAACAAATAAATTTATTTAAGTATTACTTTAAACTAAAAATAAATATATATATAAACATAATATTAATTTGTTTTTATAATTAGAAGTGTACTTCCTATTATAATAATAATAATTTTTTTTTTAATGATGCTTTGATGGTTTTTTTTTTTTTTTTAAAAAAAATTAAATTTTATACATATATAAATATAAATCCTTTGATATGATTGGATTAAATTAAAAAATATTTTGAAGTTTTATTTTTTTTTAAAAATTTTTTATTTATCAAATAAATAAAAAAAAGTGAATATATAATCACATTTAAATTTTAATTATTTTACTAATAAAATATAATTACATTTTCTGAATTTTTTTTTTTTATTTAAAATTATTTTTTGTTGATTTAAAATTTATAACAAATAAAATATAATTACAATAATCTTATAGAAATTTATTTTTAAAATAAAAAAAAGAAAAAAAAAAATTAGTAAAAAATAATATATATCATACATATATTCATTATTGACAGTAATTTTTAATAATATCAATGGCCGAAACTCAATATGAAATACCTATTAATAATGAATTTGTTAAACAAATTTTAGATAAACCAGAAAAGTTTATTGTTCCGGATAATGACCTTGAAAAGAAAATATTAGGAATAACAAAAAATTTATTTGATTATGGTAATTATAAAAAAAAATAAAAAAAATAAATTATACATTACATAATTTTTAGAATGAATCTATTTTTTTTTTTTTTTTTTTTTTTTTTTTTTTGTTCAATTCAATATTTTATATATTATATATATATGTATTTAATTAAAATTTTATACTATATCATTAATTACAATTATTATATATATGTATATTTTTATTTTATTTTTTATTTTATTTTATTTTTTCCATTCTTTTATATTATATATGTTTATATTTCATATTACTCTAAATAAATAAATTTAATATAATAATAAAAATAATAATAATGGAATAATATATAATATCAATAAAATAATATTAAAAAATTTTTAAAAAACAGGAATTAAAAATAAAGACAATTCTTCATGTCCTCTTGAAGAATTATATATAGAAGGATTTGATAATGACCAAATTTGGGAAGAAATTCAACTTCAAAATGTTCCATTAATAAAGCAATTCAATGAAATTTCAGATGATATTATTGAAAATGATTTAAAATTGTCAGAAGATGAAGATGAGATAAATGAAGATGATTATGAATTAGAAGGAAATGAAGACGATGAAGAAATGGAAAATGTAGATGATATAAATGAACAAGAAGAAAGTGAAGAAGAAAATGAAAAAAGTGAAGAAAATGAAGAAAATGAAGAAAATGATAAAGATATATTAGACGCTGAAAATTTTATTGAGGATGACATGGATAATAAAGTAAAATCATCAAATTCTAATAGGAAATTTAAGAAAACTGTAGTTGATGACCAGTTTTTCTCTTTAAGGGAAATGGAAGCATTTGCTGAAGAATTTGAAAGAAAAGATATATTACGTAGTAGAAGATTTAATAAAGAAGAAAATGATGAAGAAGATGATGAAAATGATGAAGGAATGGCAGATGAAGATTACGAATATATGAATTTTGATCAAGGTAGAACTTAATATTATTTAGTATAAGAAATATTGAGTAATTTTATAATATATATAATTGTTATTATTCTTTTATAAAAATAATAATAAAAAAAAAAAAATATTAATATCTAAAATTCATCAATACTGTTCAATTTTTTTTTTTTCTTGATTTTTTTTTTTTTTTTTTTTTTTTTTTCAATTATTTTAATTATTTGGAATATATATAATTTTATTAATTAAATATAATTATTAATTAAATATTCAAAATTATAAATGTATTATATATATGTATATAAAGATTTTGATGATGAAGATGATGATATGGAAATTAGATATGAAGACTTTTTTGCTCCTCCAGAAGAATACGAAAAAAATAAAGATAAAATAAAAAGTCTTGATCAAGATGATAAAAAAGATAAAAATGATGATGATATGGAAGAAGAAAAAGAAAATGATGAAGAAAATGAAGATGGATTTGATGATGAAGATGATGAAAATGAAGAAGGAAAGGCGGATCTTGATGATGATGGTTTTCCAAACTTACATGAAAATGATGAAGATGAAGATGATACATTAATTGATAAAGAAAATGAAGAAGAAAATGAAGAAGAAAATGAAGAAGATGATGATGATGACGATGATGGTCAAAACTTAACTACAAAAATTAGTAATTTATTTAGCGAAGATAATGAAGATGAAGGAGAAGGAGGAGAATCTTTATCAACTTTTGAAAAGAATCAAAAGAAAATACAAGAAACTATTGATAAATTAGAAGAAGAGGCTGTTGCAGATAAATATTGGGCATTAAAAGGAGAAGTTTCATCTAAGGGTAGACCTCTTAACAGTTTATTAGAAGAAGATATAGAAGTTGAGCATGCTTCTAAACCTGTTCCAGTTATTACTGAAGAAGTCACACAAACATTAGAGGATATGATTCGTCAAAGAATTTTAGATAACTTATTTGATGATGTTGAGAGAAAAATTGATATTAATACTTTAAAACCAAAATATGATCCAAATAAACAATTTGAATTATTTGAAGAACAAAAGAAACAGTCTTTATCTGAAGTTTATGAAAATGAATATCTTAGACAAACAGCTGGAGAACATCAAAGTGAAAAGGAAATAGAATTAGAAAAACGTCATCAAGAAATTGATGAACTCTTTAAAAAGTTATGTCAAAACTTAGATGCATTAAGTAACTGGCATTATGCTCCAAAGCCTGCTAAGATGGAAATGACTGTTGTAAGTAATGTTCCATCTATTCAAATGGAAGAAGTTCTTCCTATTCACGAATCTGAAAATACCCTCTTAGCTCCAGAAGAAGCTTATGAAAAACCAAAGACTGACGTTAAAGGTGAAACTGAAATTGATAGTAATGAAAAGAAGAGACAAAGAGCCAGAAGAAGAAAGATTAAGAAGATGGAAAGAAAGCAAAAGGAGAAAGAACAAAAGATTCGTGCTAAGATTTTACCAAATAGTATAAGTCAAAAGTATGGTAATAAGAAACAGGCTTTAGAAACTTTAACCGGTAATAAGAATGTTACTATTATTTCAAATAGTTCATTAAATTTACCTGGTAGTAAGAAAAAGAAGGGAAATAGTGCAAAGGTTATATCTACCTCTGGAGGAAAGGCGATCTCCAATGACAATAGACAAACATCATTAAAATTATAGATTTAATTCATTTTTATAATTAATTTTTTTTTTTTTTATTCTTTTTATACTAAAATTAATATTAGAAACAAATGTATATAAAGTTACTTTAAATTAAAAAAAAAAATAATAAAAAAAAAAGCTACATTTGTTAATCTTTTTTTTTTTTTTTAATTTTATTTTTTTATTTTTTTTTAATTTCATTACTATATTTATTATATACATTATAATTTTATTTATTTATTTTATAAATATTTTATATATTTAAATATTTAAAACTTTTTTTAAAAAAATAAAAATTTACAATAGTTAAATTTAAAAGTAAAAATCATTTAAAAAAAATTTATAATGGTTAAAATTAAAATTAAAAATCATTTAAATTTTTTTTTTTTTTTTTTTTTTTTTTTTTTTTTGTAATAATTTATATTTCAATAATAATTTGATATAAAAATATAGATTTAATTAATATATATTATATATATATTTTTTTAAAATTTTATAATTTTTATTTATTATATTAACATTCATATTTTTAATTTTTATTTATTATATTAACATTCATATATTTTAAAATGCAACGATTTTAAAAAATCGGTATGACATAAAAAAAAATTATATTATATATAATAAGAAATAATTTAATAATAAGAAATAATTTAAAAAAAAAAAAAAAAAAAAAAAAAAAAAAAAAAGAAAAAAGAAAAAATATGATTATATTTTCTTTTCTTTTAATATTAAATATAAATTATAAAAATTTAATTTAAAAATAAAATTCAACAAATAATGCAAATTGAATTTGATGTTTCTATTCTCTTTTCATGAGTTCGTGGATTAGTTTGACTGTTTTTATTCATATTACTATTACTATTACTATTTTTATTTTGATCATTTTTACTATAAGCATGATTTAATATTAATCTTTTTTGTTTGGTATTAAATTTAAATATTCTAGTACTTGTATTTTGAAGAATAAAACCGTCACTTTCATCATCATCTTCATTATCATCAGACTTTTCAGAATCAGTAGATTCTTCATCACTTTCAACATATGGTGATTCAATTTCACTTTCAGATATTTCACCATCTTCTAAATCACTTTTTTCATTTTGGCTTTCCTTTTCTTCTCTTTCTCTATTTTCTTCTTCTCCTTCTCCTTTTTCTTCACTTTCTTTATTTTTTCCTTCTTTATTTTCATCTTCATCTTCAGCTTTCCCTTTTCCTTTTTCCTTTGATGTATGTTGAATACTTGAGGTTTTTTTTTCCTTTCTTATATCTATTTCATCATCTTCGAATTTTCTCTTTTTGCTACTATTAAATACAATATCAACTGAATTTTCCCGTTTTCTCTTATTTTCTTGTTTTTTATTGGTCTTTAATTCTGGATTTTCTATTAAAGTTATATAATAATAATAATAATAATAATAATAATAAAATTGTATAAATTAATAACATAATTTATTATTAATTGATATTTTATATATGTCTATATATATTTATTTTATTCTATTTTATTTTAGTTATTTAGTTATTTATGAATTTTTTTTTTTTTTTTTTTTTTTTTTTTTTTTTTTTTTAGACAGGGAAGAGAATACACTTCCATAACTTTATTAGTTATTTATGAAGAAATATGATTTATTTTTTTATAAAAAATAAATAAATAAATAAATAAGTCATATTTCTTCATATGAATTATCTATTAAATATATATACCTTCAAGAGTCTTTTGATATTCGCTATAAGGAACAACTATAATTTCTTCATTCATCCATTTTTGTTTGAAAAAGCTTACCATTTTTCTATCAAATACTTTAACAAAGCAACCACTCGAATTTTGATCTAAGCAAACGTGAACGCCACCATATATACCTTCTTCAAAAGTTTTAATTAATACTGGAATTCTCCAACTTGGTGGATAGTTATAAGCATAAAATACATTACTTCTATCAATAATATCTTTATATTAAACATTTATTATATTTGATTTATCATATAATAATATAAATTAATAATTGTAATAATAATATTAATTGAAAGAAAGAGAAAAGTTTAATTATACTAATTCAATGTTTACTGAGTATTATAAATTTCAGTTTAAAAGAAAATACATACCATCTTTACCCTTAGCTGTTGATATATAAGCCATATCTGATTGCATAATGAATACTCTATTTTTATACTTTTTATATAATTGGTTTGAACCAATAGATAACTTGTTTGGTTCATATTCTAATAATTGCTTTTCTTGTTCACTATCATCTGTTATCATGTTTTCTAAGAATGCGCTTAATTTTATAAATAATATACCAGTAATATATGCGTCAAAACCTGCTTCATGACATAATTCTAAGTTTTCATAATTTTTGGATGTAATATCTTCGTCATCTGGAATAACCATTAAATCTTTAAATATTCAAGTCATGATTGTTATTATAAAATTAATTAGTCTTTATTTTTGAAAAATAAATGATATGATAGTTTTATTTTCATTTTTATTTTTTTTTTTACCAATTTCTGGACAGTTTCTGATATTATTATCGGCTATTCTTTTGGCATCAATTAATGTTGATGTAACAAACATTTCCTTTAAAAATTTAAATTTATTATATATAATAAATATTTAATTTATAAATTTTATAATTTTTCGTTTATTTATTAAAAATTATATTTGTAATTATATTATTAATATTTACTCTTAATTTATTTGTGCTTTCAATAATATACTTGGTATCAAAAATTCTAAAATTTTTAATCATATAGAAAGTACATATATAATTATATCAATAAAAATATTAATTACAATTATTTTTAGAATAATAATTATTTGTTATGATTTTGTAATAATATTTCATACGTTGGGAAAAGTGTATTAATTCTTTTTTGAAAATTAGTGAAATTATGAGGTAAGTCTGAATGGAAACTTTGAACCATATGACAAATATCAAGAAGCATATTATGACCCACAATTGGTTTTTTGGTTAATATTAAATAATCAATTACTTTACGGAATCCAATTAAATCATTAATTTCATCCTATTAATATTTTAGTTATGTTAATAATTTATTTTAATGTTTATACATGTTTTTTTTTTCTTATTAATACATTATAATAAATTAAATTATATTAATATTTACAGCAAGCTTTTCTTCTTTATTTCTATAAGCATACTTCTCTTCTTCAGTTAATTTCGTTAACCTAATTTCTTCTGAAGAAGCGGATTCCGAAGCTACAAAACCATTTGTTCTATATTCATATATTTTAAGATAATTTATTTTTTTTTTTTTATTAATAAAAAATATTTTTACGAAATATATATTTATAAATATTGTTTCGTTTAATTTTTTAAATTTACAATTTTCTGACTTGTTGGTGAATAATTTTTTTTAAATATCTATTTGGAGCTTTAACTAAAATTGATTTTTCAGTAGAATTCTGTAGAAAATCATCCAATTGTGTTCTTTATAAATAAATGTATTATTAATATATTTATAATGGGTATTAAATTTCAAATTAAAACTATTAAACATTAATATCTATAATTATTTCATTTTGTCCGTTATTCCTTACTTAAATTGTGTATAAAACTCTTTATTTCTTTCGTCAATTTTAATTTCATTGTCGAATAATGTATTTAATCTTTCTCTAGCTTGATTTTCTTCTTTTGATCTTAAGAATGGAATACCTTTATACATTAATTAATATAATTATTATTAATATAATTATTAATATTTAATAAAATTTAATCTTACCTTTTTCAATCCATTCATTAAAATTAAAACCATTTTGCATTAAAAATTCCAAACTTTTTCCTTCACAAAGGAAACACGGTGAAATATTTAATTCTCTTGAACCAGTTGCTGGAAAACAGTAAAAATTGAAAGCTTTAGCTTTATATTTCTTACTTTCATCATCCCAATAAAATGTGCAAATTCCACATTGAGGAACTAAAAATGATTTTGCTGAATTTCTTGCTTTTTCATAACGATCTTGAAGAGTATCGTAGTAAAAATTTCCTTGATCATTAGACTTCTTTAAACCTACATTGCAACAATAATTACATAAAGGTTTATTAAATGCAATTTATATATATTTAATTTAATTATTTCAAAATTATAAATTTTAAAAATAAATTATGAAAAAAGAATGAGAATAATAATAATAATATATATATATATATATAAAATATATACACATTAAAAATTTAATTTTTTAAAATTATAAAATTTCATTTCTACGAAATTCATTTTATTTATTATAATTTCAATTTAGAAAATAAAAATAAAAAATAAATAGATAAACAATTATTTTTAATTTTTTAACATTTTTAAATTTAATTTTTACGAAATTCAATCTATTTATTATAATTTCAATTTAGAATATAAATAAATAAATAAATTGATAAAAAAAAAAATAAAAAAAAAAAAAAAAAGCATATATATATTTAAATTTGTATAAATATATATATTTAAATGAAACGTTAATTTAAATATTTTCGTTTCTTTTTAAAAGTATTGCAAAATTTATTCTTTAGATTTAATATATATATATTAATATATATTTATGATATTAAACTTTAAATTTTTATTTTTTAATTTTTGTTAGTATATATACCAGTAAATTCAAAGTCGACCGATACAAATTGACTTTCATCAATAGCTTCTCTTATTGTTGGCAATAATAATTCAAAATTATGCTTATTAATTTCCATCTTCACTTATTTTAAAAAAAAAAAAAAAAAAAAAAAAAAAATATTATATAATAATTTAATACGTTTTATATATATATTTTATTTATTATTATTTAATATATGATATACAATATAATAATAATAATAATTAAAAATTAAATTTTCTTATATTCAAAAAAAAAAAAAAATTGATTGTTTCCATCAATCACCAAGGTTTAAAATTTTTAAATATTTTGGTTTTATACATATATATTTTTTATTATTATTATTATTATTATTTATCAATAATCAATTATAAATTATATTTATTTATGAATATTATATATTATTATGTTTTCATATATATAAAATAATTTTTATTATTATGTTTCAATCAATAAATTTATTGTTAATCTAAATAATAATAAAATAATAAAAAAATATGAATTTTTTTTAGGGTGTGGGGCATTTCGCCAAATTGCATTTCGCCAGATTGCATTTCGCCAATTTTTTTTGAAAGCATGTGGCGTATTAAAAAATGTGACATTTCGCCAAATTGCATTTCCCCAAGTTGCATTTCGCCAAATTGAAAATTATTAAATAAATAAATAAATAAATCAATAAATAAAATTAAATATTATTAATAAAAAAATATTTTGAATTAATATTTATTCATTTATTCATTTATTTATATCAATACTCTACTTGTCGAAATGCAACCTGGCGAAAAGCAACTTGGGGAAATGCAACTCTCCCTTTTTTTTAGTGTCACAATTATTAATAAAAAATTATCTATTTTATTTACAGATTAGATTTATAAATTAATATATCCTATCAAAATATTTTTATTTATTAATATAAGAAGTGGAAAAATACTATTTTACATTTTTTTTGGTTAACCATAAATTTATTTATATATTAGGTTATTAATATTACATCATTATCTAGATATTAAAAATAATTTTATAACTGTATTTAAATAAATATTCTATTATATGAAAATTCATTAATAGGTTATATGCCTTTGATATTATTCGATGCCTTAAACAATTTAAAGATTTTATTTCAATATTTCGTTTTATTGATTTTATATTTATTATTTGGAGTAAATTTTTTATTTGTAATATATTATTATAAAATAAACTTTATATATTTTAAATAATATTATTAATATTTATTTAAATACATATACATTTTATTTCACTTATATAATTTTTATATATTAACTAATTTTTTTTATTTACAGCATATTTTTAGTATTTTAAATGAAAAGAAAAGAAATTAATAATATTCTTTATTTCTTGTTATTTAAATAGTACAATAATAAAATTTTTAATAAATGATATTAATGATATTTATTTTAATAATTAATTAATAATAGAATTTTATTAATAATTTAAATGTATAATTTATAAATTTAATGTTTTATTGTTTTAATATTTTATTTATTTGTTATTAGTTTTTTTTTTTTTTTTTTCATATAAGAAAGTCTTATAAATGTTATAATCTGTATATTATTATTCAGTATGGATGCTTCATTATATATATATTAACGTATATATTATAACTTTAAAATATTCATATAAAATACTTTTTAAATTATTAAATTAAATTCCAATTATTACTTTTAATTATAGAACTGACTGATTGAATTTTTTATTTATATTTTATTTATATTTTATTTGTATTGATTTTAATTATATTCTAAATTAAATTTCAAATTATTATTTATAATTATCGAACAGACTGATTGAATTTTTTTATTTATATTTTATTTGTATTAATTATAATTAAGTATATTTTATTTGTATTGATTGTAATTATGTATATTTTATTTGTATTTATTTCATTATTTATATTTTATTTGTATTGATTGATTTTTATTGTTTATATTTTATTTTTAGTATTTTATTTAATTATAGCATTTGTTGATTTCTTATTCAAAATTATTTAATTATAGCATTTGTTGATTTCTTATTCAAAATTATTTAATTATAGCATTTATTGATTTCTTATTCAAAATTATTTAATTATAGCATTTATTGATTTCTTATTCAAAATTATATTAAAAGTATTATATATTTTTAATTTAATCTTTGTAGCATTTATTTTTGTTTACAATATAATATAGATTTTAATAATGGAATTTATTTATATTTTATTTTAAATTAAATTACATTATAATAATTATTTCATTAATAATTAAATGATTATTATTTATATATTTCTTTAAAATTCAAAATTTAATATTCCTGTTACACAATGTAAAAATTATTTATTTAATCAATTATAATTAATACATTTGAAATTAATAGTATTTAATTAATCAAAAAATAATAATATTTTTTTTATAATTTAATTATATAATAAAGTTTATTTTATTTTATTTTATTTTTTTGTTTTATTATTTTTTATTTATCTTATAATATATTATTAAATTGTTTATTCAATAAAATTTATTAAATTAATTTATGATTTATTAATTAATATAAACTTCCTTTTTTCTTTCAATATAAAACAAAAAATATTAAAAATTATTTATGATAAAGCAGGGAATTTAAAATTTATTTAATATTAATTTATTATATTTTTTATATTTTATTTATTATAATATTTTTTTTAATATTTCAAAAATTATAAATAGGTCAATTTTTCTTAAAACTTCTGTGCTCATTCATAAGTTTTATTGTATTGTATAAATAATTTTTTTTTTTGCATATATTTGTTTTAAAAATTTAAAAAAAAAAGATTATTGTTTATGTTATTTAAAGCAATTTAAAAAAAAATTTTTTAATTATTTTTAATAATTAAAGCTATTATTTTTACAGGAAAAGAGAAATCGAATATACATATTATTATAATTTTTTTTTTAAACTACGATAAGGAATTTCAAATAAAATAAAAAAAAAAAAGTAATATACTTGAATTTTACAAAGCAAAAAAATTTTTTTTCTTAAATTGGGTTTTATTTACTGCTTTCGCCATAAATATATAATTGTATATTTGCAATAAATAAAATAATATCAAAAAAAAAAAAAAAAAAAAACATATAAACACTTAAATAAACACTTAAGAAAAAAATGAAAATTTTCGTTTTATTTCTAGTTACTTTATTTACTATTTTATCATCTGTTGAAGCATACTGGAAACCAAGGCCAGGATTAAAATGGAATTGGGCTTTAGGTACAAAGGTTACTGAAATTCCAATGTAAGCATTATATTATAGTTTTTAATTAATTCAGTAATATATGTTATTAAATATATATTATTATTAATTAATAATAATAGTGAAAATACTAGCTATGAAGTTATTGATATTGATTTATATGGAGTAACTACAGAAATTATTAATAAAATGCACAAAAATGGAAAAAAGGTCATTTGCTATTTCTCTGCTGGTACATATGAAGTTGCGAGACCAGAATCTCAGGGTATGCTTGAAGTTAAAGGTCTTGTTAGAAGCAAAATGGAAGAATGGAACGAATACTGGCTTGATTACAGAGTTGAAGGTATTAAGTCATTTATGACTGAACGTTTAGATCTTGCAAAAACTAAGGGATGTGATGGTATTGAATTTGATAATGTTGATACTTTTACAAATGTAAACTGGCCTGATGCACCAACAATTACTGAACAATTGAAGTACGACAAATGGTTAGCAAAAGAAGCTCATGATCGTAATATGGCTGCTGGTTTCAAGAATAGCATTGAACTACTTGAAGACTTAAAGGATATCTTCGATTTTGCTATTAATGAAGAATGTAATGAATACAGTGAATGTGATGATTATTCCGTTTTCTTAGATAATAATTTAGCTGTCTTTGTTGCTCTTTATGGATACACTACTGATAGTACTTTTATGAAAACTGTTTGTAAGGAAACTAAGGGATATGAAGGATTAAGTATTATTATCAAAGATCCAAGTGAAAGTCTTCAATATGATTACACGGATTTTGATTACGAAAAGTTCTGTGGATCTTCTTCTAATGTAAACAAAACTACTAACACTTCGAATAAAACTACTACTAGTAAGAAAACAACTACTACTAAAAAAACTACAACTACTACTAAAAAAACTACAACTACTACTAAAAAAACTACTACTACAACTAAAAAATCTACTACTACAACTAAAAAATCTACTACTACAACTAAAAAAACTAAAAAATCTACTACTACAACTAAAAAAACTACTACTACAACTAAAAAATCTACTACTACAACTAAAAAATCTACTACTACAACTAAAAAAACCACTACCACAACTAAAAAAACTTCTACTAAAAAGACCACAACTACTTCCAAGAAGACAAACTCTTCTACTAAAAAATCTACAATTAAAAAAACTTTAACAAATAAATGTACAATTTATATTAAGAAAGTTACTAAAAGAGTTAGTAATAAAACAACTGTACAGACCACTACAACAAAAAAGTGCAATTAAATGAAGTGATTATATTATTATATTTATTTAAAAAGGGATTATTGAAAATGTATTTAACAAAAATATATATTACAAATGTGTATATATTAATAATATTTCTTTTTTTTTTTTTAATTTATAATATAAAAAAGTTAGATAAAAAAAGTTAAAAAACATTATAAAAAATGTGTATATAATATTTAGTATATTTTATATAATAGTTAAAAAAAATAATAAAATTATAAAAAGAAAAATGTATATTTAATATATTTATTTTATAAAATTTAAAAGAAAATAAAATAATTATAAAAAAATTTGTATATAATATTTTGGCATTTTTTTACAATAGTAATAAAAAAAAAATTATAAAAAAAAAGTGTATATTTAATATATTTCTTTTATGAAATTTAAAAGAAAATAAAATAAAAAAAAATTCTAAAAAAATGTGTATATAGTATTTATATTTTTTAAAAATTATAAAAAAATAAAAAAATATGTGTATTTATAATTTTTATAAAAAAATATTTAATAAAAAAGTGTATATTTAATATATTTCTTTTATGAAATTTAAAAGAAAATAAAATAAAAAAAAATTCTAAAAAAATGTGTATATAGTATTTATATTTTTTAAAAATTATAAAAAATAAAAAAATATGTGTATTTATAATTTTTATAAAAAAATATTTAATATTAATTCTTTTTTTATAAAACTTATAAAAAAATATTTAATATTAATTCTTTTTTTATAAAACTTATAAAAAAATTGAATTTTTTTAAATATACATTTTAAAAAATAAAATAAAAAAATTTATAACCAATAAAAAAGAATTGTAATAAAAATATATAAGCATTTAAATGTATAGCATTTAAATGTATATGTGAAATAAGGAATATACAATAGAAATAACTGGTAAGTTTAGTATTAATTTTTTAGTAATATTAAATTCAAATTAGCAGATACTATCATGTTTTTATAATTAGTACAGAAGAAAACATTTCTCTTAGTATTAAATTAAATTTTAATTATAAAATAAGAAACATAAATTATATTTTTTTTTTAAAATCTTAAAAATTTTATAAATATGAATTATAAATTTTTAATTCATGAAATTTATTAATTAATATTACAAAAATTTTATTAAAATTTTTGTAATATATTGGAACTATTATTGGTTATTGTATTCATAGTGATGGATATATTTATGCACTCAAAATTGAAACGACCTGTCATTCTAAACTTGACTCTGGAGATCATGCCATTAACGTGGAGACCGGCACGGAAATTACATTAGGAACTGATTTTGTCGATACCAATGATGCCAAGAATTTAATAATGTACCTATGTAATGCTAAGGGATGTAAACAAACTATTGGTTATGATAAAATGAAAGTCCGTGGTGATTTAACAACTGGACCAGATGGTTAGAGTACTTATATACTAATTATTGTAAACTTGAAATTGATGAAGGTACTCAATTATTTGAAGCAGTTGATTGGGCTGATAACACTTATACGGAATAACAGATTGTGGTTATATTAATACTAAAAATAGTGGCTCAATAGCTGAAAATGATGATGCATGTAATTCAAGAAGCATTGGCCTATTAAATGATAATGGTGGTGTTATGTTTAGGTGAATCTGCTAATATTATAACTACCTATAGTAATGTACCATTCAATCTTTTAACTGGTAACTTAGCTTTCAGATCTATTTTTAAATCGCTTATAAGTGTAACTGACGAAATATAGAGTGCTGTTATTACTACTGATAGTAATATTATGTATCATAATAATGTAATTAGTGGTAAGTGTTATTACAAAAAAATAAAAAAGATAAATTTAAATTAATCATTGTAAATTTAATGCAGTTATATACTTATTTAATTTTAAATGAATTTTAATTTTATAGATTATAAATTTTTTTTATACAGCTGCAATCATTGAAAACTTTAATCTTTATTCATTTATTAATTACATAAATATTTTTCATTTTTTAAAAAAAAACACGGAATTAATATAAAAATAAATATTATTTGTCCAATTTTACCATAATAATATTTATGATACTAACGTGAAATAAAAAGTAATATTAAAAATAAAATATAAAAGTAAATTCAGAAAAAAGTTCATATGCAACGAACCTCACCTACATACTACATATTCCAGATTAGGGTTTGAATTGAATATAGATAATGAAACAATTGTGGTAAATATCGATACAATGCAAAAAGAAGCAATAGGTGATGCTACAGATATTATTGAATTTTATTATTTTATTTAAAGTTAAATATTAATCTAAATTTATTTTTTTATAAAAGTATCATAAACAATAAATTATATTATTGATGATAGTGATAAAGCAAAATTACATATTTATGAATGCAGTAGTGGTGAATGTGTAAGTACTACCGGTTATATAAGAAGTAGTAATGTTAATTATGAAATAAAGTTAGATGCAGTATCCGCTCCTAACACCGATGTCACTGACTGTAATACTCTTGGAAAGATGAAATCCGATGGAACATTCTGTAATGTCGGTACTGAGGTTGCTGTAAGTACTACTGGAAATTATATATATTACAATGGATCAATATATGTATTTGCAAGAGTAAAAGCGGGAATTGTTTTAATCACTGATGTTTCAGATAAAATTATAATTTAGAATTATATATGGTTAATTTATTTTAAAATGTTTATGTAGGATAATCAATATTAAGGACTAATTATTTTTAATGAATGTTATAGTGTACATTGAGCACTGATATCAACTTTATTAATGGAGCTAAACAATTTGCCTTCGGTGTTGATATTAGTGAAAGTATAATAGAAGAAATGGGTAATTTTACAAATCTTGCTTTGTATTTCCGTAAAGATTCTAAGGATTGTACCCAAACGTATGGTTATTTGAAGACCAAAGATATTACATCTGATTATTATAGTATTGATAAAGGTGACAGTTCTAAATCGGATATTTCTGAAATCGAATCTGGTTCATGTACTGATGGCCATTTAGGTATTCTTTACAGAAGTAATAAGTATTTATGTATTCATCATACTGAAGCAAGTACTATTTCATTTTCTGAAACAACAAAGAAATACGAATATAAGTCAGAAGCAGCTGCTAATGCATTTACTGGAGCAGATTTAATTGTAGAAGTATCAGCCAATACCATTGTTACGTATCCAAGATTCATTGAAGATTTGAGTAATGGTGTTTATTTAATTGAAGTTACGCTACTCAAGAAATAACAGATGTTGATTACGTTACTGGAGCAGATATTAACAATAAAAATGGATTATCTTTTTATATTTGTGATGGTGGGGACTGTAAGGCAACTTATGGTTATGTTACAAACAGTAAAGGTTTAAAAGTTTACTCTGTAAATAGCAGCGATAGTGATGATATTGGTAGTAACTGCTTTTGCATCTAAAAGTGGTGAAATAATATGCACTTAGCAGGGCCAGTACCATTTAAAGAGAAGACCATAATTTCTTTCAGATAGTTAATTCAAACCCTAATTCTAAATAAAAATTCCCTTTATACAGATATCTTATAATCTGGAGGAAAGTTCGTTGCATATGAACTTTTTCCTGAATTTATTTATACATTTTATTTTGAATATTACTTTTAATTTCATATTATTATTCAAAATATTTTTATCTTTTAATTGGACAAATAATATTCATTTTTTTATTAATTTTTTTTTTTAAAAAATATTTATTTAATTAATAAATGAATAAATAAATAAAGTTTGTAGTTTGTAATAATTACTGCTTTTTAAAAAATCTTCATGTATGAATCATTCATATATAGTACTATTATGTTACACCCTCAGGGATGTATCTCCTTATATGAGGTTCACTTGAGGGAAGACTAACTTATATTTTGTGATACCAGAGATGATAGCAAAAATTTAAGTATCTCTCAATATGTGCTATGGTACGATTTTCAAAATGCTTAGAACACGTTCTTTGAGGGGATCACATACTTGGTTATGTACCATAAATGAAAATTTTATTAGTAGTTAGTTTAGTGGAATCAAAGGATTATATTATTTTATTTCTACTTTTTTTTCACTTTTAAATTTTTTTTTACTACTATAATATTCTATTTTTATTAGTTTTTAAAATTAATTTTTTAATAACCTTACTAAAACAGATTAATACATTTGTTTTTTTTTTATTTGAAAACTATCAGTTAATAATGAAGCTGGATTTTTGATTTACTCAGTATTGTCTTTATTTTTGTATATCTTTATATATATATATATATATTTTAATTATTTTTAATTGTTTTTAATTTCATTTTCCTTATATATATACTTTTATTTCTTATTTTATTTTTCCTATGTCTTTGTTTATTAATATCACTACTTTTTTGCTATCTTTCTTATTTTAATTATTTTAATTTGTTTTCTTTTTTTATAATACTATTTTTTTAGTTATGAGCCTTATAATACTTCATTTTCTTAGTGATAAAATTTATTATTTATAAAATAAATAAAAAAAAATAAATTATTATATGTTATAATTATTTCTCTTTGTTTCAATTACTATTTTCTACTAAAGTTATATTCATTAAGGTCTTTCTAATATTTTTATTCTTATCTTTTTATTGTTGCTTACAATTCAGAATACAAACATATCACACAAAATTCTAAGGTGATTATAGTATTTGAAACAACAACTTGTTATCAATTTTCATTAATCATAATCAGTGAATTTAGATACTTAATTAATAAATTATCACTAATTTGAAACAATCAATATGAACATATCCAAAATTATCTAATCTTTGAAGGCTCACCCTTCTTTAACAATATTATAAAAAAATATTACATGATATTCATTCATAATCTCGAAGATTGGTAAGTAAAATAATTTTATAACGTAATAAATTTGAACACTAAATCTCAATTTTACCATCTCATTTCTATTAGTAAAAAATATTCACCATTTCATGGCTCATATTTTGTTGTTAAAATTAATGTTCCTAATCACCACATACTATTTAGTTTCATCCTTAAAGATATTGAAAGACTCCCTATTACATCGAAAATTGGTTGGAAACGTTGTTGCTTAAATTCTTTATATACAAAAAATTTAGTAAATTCCAATAGAAAAAAAATATAAAAATAATTTCAAACCTTTAGATGCCCTTTTCAATCCTACGACTCAAGATCATTTCTCTAATCTCCTTTCTTCAAGCTCAATTTTCTTTAACCATTATATTTGCTGGAATATCAATAGTTGGAGTAATGAAAAAAAAAGGATGGGTTGTTTACTTTATTCAATCTTCAAACCTGCATGTATATGCCTACAGGAAACTCATAACAGTAAGTTTTCCGATTATGAATGTTCCTCCTCTTTCTTCCTTTATAATTACATTCAAATTTTCCTTCATGATAATAAAATAACTACAGGAATGAAAGGCCTATATATTGATGTTCATTCTTCCTGTTCTTTTAGTCCTGAATCTCTCTTGTATATATTTATCAAAATGGATTAGTTCTAATTGGATCATTAAAGATCTAATTAAAAATATTCTTACTATACATAATTATTCTAAGGCTAAAGAATCGCATACTCTATATAAAAAAAGTTTGGTGATGTTATTACATATTGGTCTGATATTACCAAAAAAACAATGTATTAAAGGAACTAGCTATGATAAATCAAAATTTATTCACACACTTTATTTTCTTCCTACTCACCAATTTCAGATTGTGAAAAGGAAATTAATGAATATATTTTTATGTTCCTTCATGGCGGAACTTTAGCTTTAAATTAGCTACAATTCAATATATGGGAACAAAGACATTTAAAAGAATTTCTATTAAAGAGTTCTGGGATCTAATGTTTCATATATAGTTAGTTTTGCGAATTATCATACCAACAATAAACTAGTCATTAATGACTCTTTTGAGTTACTTTTTGATTGGTATAGTAAAAAATCATTCCAATCAAAAGAGCCTACATTGAACTGATATGGTAAAAAAGAACCTCTATTACTAGTTTTTCAAGTACATCTATAGATATTGAATTTTCTGATAATATTTCTTTTGGTTCGAGTGAGAGTTTAGTGGTTACCACACTATCTGCTTATCAGATGTTAATTTTTTTTTTTTTTATTAAATATTTTTGGTTGAATTGATTTTAATTCACATCATAATACCTGAATTATTTTTAAAATTTCTCTTTATTTTCATTATATTATATTAACTTTTTTTTTTTTTTTTTTTTTTTTTAATTTTTATAAAATTATATCTATAATATTTTTTATATTTCCTTTTTGGTAATATATCTATAAGATATATTTCATTTGCAATATATACTATATTATATTTTTTAATAATAAATAAAGTAATGAAATTGTATTCTTTTTATAGCCTAATATATATATATATATTTTTTTTTTTTTCCTTTTTTTTTTTTTTTTTTAAATTTATAAAAAATTATAAGTTTTTTTTATCTATTAATATTAAAAAATATCAAACAATTTCTTTAATTTCGTATAGAGATAGTGATATTTTTTTTATTACTATTTGAAAAATTTTGTAAAAAATTAATATAAAAAAGAAAATATATTTTTAAAATCATTATATTATTTTATAATATATATATATATATATATAAAATTTCAAGGATAAATATTTTAATATTATATATATAATACAAGTATTTAATATTATATTATATTTTATTTTTAAATAGTTTTTATCTTTTTTTTTTTTTTTTTATGTATATATATATAATATTAATATTTTTTTAATTATTAAATATATATATATATATTCAAATAAAAAAAAAAAAAAAAAAAAAAAAAATACTAAAAGAAGAATAAAAAATCAATTCATAATGAATAAATTTAAATATAATAATAATTTATAATTTTTTAAATTTTTTTCTTATTTTCTTATTTAAATAATAATTTTTATATTATAATAAATACAATTATAATAATATACTTATGTTAGTAAAATAATAAAATTATATCTATATATTATATTATATTATAGGTTTTAATGAAAAGGGGAAAAAAATAGATTATCTAGATACTATATATAAATTCGATAATAATAAATATTTAAAAATTTTTTTTTAAACATATATATATATATACTTTAAAAAAAAAAATTAATTTAAAATTAATTTTTTTTATTTTATTTTATTTTATTTTATTTTAAGGATAATACTAAATCTTGAATGAAATCATTAAACATTTTTTCTTCTTTTGGTCCAACACCGGTTGGATCTAATAAAGTTCTAACATATAAGGTTCTTGGTGTAATCGTAGTCATAGATGAAGTATTTTCTTTCATTTGGTTTATTTCATGACCAACTGAAATATTTTCAATGGTCATTTGGAAATGAATACCATCTGTAAGACGATCTTGTTTTGATAATTCTTCTATTAAATATTCCATGGCTTCAGTTGGGGAATCAGATTCCAGTAAAGTGTTAGGAATAAACATATCATTATTACCATTATTACCACTTGAATTATAATTATTATTTTCATTTTCTTCTTGATCTAACTTTAAATAACAATCAATGATTAAGGTTCGAACAATTCTATTTTGTATACTCCTTTCCATAGGATCGCCATCCATTTCTTCCATTCCAATTGAATTATTAGAATGATCTAAAGAGGTATAGGGATAATAGATATCAGATTCATCTCCTTCATAGTTTACAGATTCTGTATACTTTATATGATGACTTTCTAAATAGTTACATACTGCACATGCAAATTCATTAAAAGAAGAGCACGCAATTTTGGAGAGTTGAGGTGGGAATATTGTATTCGCTTGAACCTTAAACATAGAATCTTCAACTTTTTCATTAATATTACCATCAATTTTTTTAATACCATACTGGAAACTAGCCAAATAAGGTTGATAATGAGTACGTTCAACTGGTGCAGAAATAGGTTGATTATTATTAAATTTAACTCTACGTATTTGTTCCAAGAGAGTTTCATTTTTAGGAGCTTCGTTTTTAGTGGAATTGATACTGAGATTAGTAGGAATTTCATAGACGAATTTTGTATTATTTTGATATGGAGGAGCAGAAAGAGGAGTGTTAAGTTCACCTACAGGAGGAGACAATGTAGAGAATGTGGTGGTATCGTTAATTTCGGCATTATTATTATTACTAAAATCATTATCGAGGGTATTACCACCATACGCTTTATAGGCTGAATTAATAGAATAGCCATCATCATAGAGTTGAGGAGGTTTTATGTAATTTCGTTGAGTATTAGCATCATTACCTGAAATATTACCATACTTTGCATTTAATAACATAAAAGTGGTATTATCATCAATAGGAGTTCTTGGTATAAATTCTGAACCTTGACTATCAACAATATTTTTGGTATCTTGATTGACACTACCATAGTCATTAGTAATACTGATATTGGCATTGGTACTAGTTGTAGAATTCATTATCATATTAGGATTACCAGAAGATAATCGACGACCATGAGCATGACCAGTTTGACGAATATGAATGAATTTTTGACTGATAGCATTTTCTTTTTCTTGAATTTCCTTTTCCTTCTTTGAAAGTTCCTCATTTTCATTATCATTTTCACGAATGGATTCATATACCGTGACATCATTTTCTTTAGTAACTTCCAAAGTAGAATTCATTTTCCAAGTTTTGGTCATTTGTTTCTCTAATGATTCTGCTTTTTCTTCTTTCAATAAGAAGTATAAAGCTTTAATAGAGGATGGTTCATCCATATTAATACTATTAATAATACTTTCTCTAAATTCCTCTGAATCAAAATCATGTTGTTCAATATTATTATTGTTTTCATCATTTATTTTTATTTTATTTTCACTTATATTATTATTTTTACAAATTTCAATAATTTTATCAATAATTTCATTTTCATTGGCTAATTTAACATCAAAAATATTCATTAAACCTAAACCGGAACTTGTTCTTCTGGTTACAATAGGATTAGTTATCCAAGGATGTACTAATATATCATCCATTTCAATTCTTTTTTCTGGTTCTAATACAAGCATTTTTTCAATTAAATCTCTTGCATCTTCGTTATTTATCATTAATTAATTAATGATTAAAAAAAAGAATAATATTATTATCATTTTTATTATTATTTTGTTTTAATGTTTAAGTTATTTTTAAAATTCATAATAAAATATTCATAAATATATTTAGGTTCAAAAGAATCATGTTACAATAAAAATATATATATATATATATATATATAAAATATAATAATAATATTTTATTTAATATCCAATGTAGCATATAATATTTATTATATTAAATAACAAATCAATATAGTTATATATTATATATATATATATATAATATAATTATAATTTATTATTTTAATAATAATAATAATAATAATAATAATAATAATAATAATAATAATATATATATATATATATAATCTCATTTTATATAAATTTATTACCATTTGGTACATAATCTGGAATATTATATTCTTTATTTACAATAGATTCATATAAAATTTTAACATGTCTACTTTTAAACGGTACTTGACCTACAAGCATAACATATAAAATAATACCAAGACTCCAAATATCTACTTTTTTACCATCATATTTTCTAGAAGATAAAACCTCTATATTATTTTTAGGAATATATATACATATATATATAAAACTCAAAAAATTAATATATCAATAAATATTATTATAATTATTTTTTTAACAAATTTATTAATAATATAAAATTACCTGGTGCAGCATAAGCGACAGATCCACAGAATGTACCTAATTTATTTGAATTATCTTTCATTAAATTTGAAAAACCAAAATCTATAATCTTTTTTTTTTTTTTTTAATAGTATATATTTTTGTAAACATTTAAAAAAAATAGGTAAATTAAATATTTTTATATAAAAATTTTTTCATTTCGGATGTTATATATACAAATATACACATACATATCAGATATTAAAATAATAATAATAATAAAAATGAAAATGAAAAAATAGATAAATAAATATTTATTTTTTCATATTACATTTTAAAAAGTAATGATAATTACTTTATTCTATATTTTAACTATTCTATTTATTTATTTATTTATTATTATTATTATTATTATTATTTTACCTTAACATTTTTCTTGTGCTTATCCAAAAGAATATTTTCAGGTTTTAAATCTCTATGAACCTATAATATAAGTAATTAGAAAAAATTTTTATTTATTTAATATATTAATATATATATATAGTTTATAATTTTAAATTAATAATTAAGTAGATTTATGAATTAAGTAGATTTAAACTTACAATTCCTAGATTATGACAATACTCCATCGCTGAAACTAGTTGTTTAAAGTAAACTTGACAATCCTTTTTATTGTTATTAAATAATAAAAATAATATTTATATTATATAATTTAAAATTAGTTTTTTAATTTTATTATGCTATATATGAAATTATATAGTATAATAATAATAATAATAATAATAATAATAATAATAATAATAATAATAATAATAATAATAATAATAATAATAATAATAATAATAATAATAATAATAATAATAATAATAATAATAATATAATAATAATAATAATAATAATAATAATAATAATAATAATAATAATAATAATAGTAGTAGTAGAAATCGAAATAATAAAATACTCACTTCTGGAGCTAATCTAGTTTTCTTAACAATTTCATCATATAATTCGCCACCACTTTCATATTCCAGTACCATATGAATATATTGAGGAGAGTCAATTAATTGTAAGAGTTGACAAATATTTTTATGGTTAATACTTTTTAAAAGAGTAATTTCTCTGAAAACACGTTCGGTTAAAGCATAATTTTGCATAATTTTTTTCTTATCCAAACTTTTTATAGCAACTGTTCTATTTGATAGAATATGTACTGCACTATATACTTTACTGAAAGTTCCTTCACCAATTTTCTTAATACTAATATATAAATATTTAATTTTTTTCAATTACATAATAATAATATAGTATATATAAATATTTAAATAATATGAATGAATATATTTAATTTGTATATATATATAATATAATATAATATATATAAATTATATTAATGCATTTTATAATTGATATTCATGAAACAATAAATATCGTTGATTAAAAAAAAAAAATTTATTATTTGAAAATTTATCATTTAATATTATTTATAATAAATATATATACATATATACATAATACAATAATATATAAAAAATATAATAATAAATAAAAATAAAATAATATATATATTATTTAAAAACTTACATATTGTATCCATATTGTAACAAAAACGAACGTGGATTAAGATAAGAATTTTCAGTAGGACCGACATCATTTTTATCATTTTTATTATATGAAGTATCAACATTAGCTGAAATTTTATCAAGAATTACGTTCTTTTCAGACATTTTTTGTAAGGTACTACTGAGAGTCATGGTGACAGGTGACTTTATATATTCTTCTACGGTTGGAATTTGTGGACCACTTTGTCCTTCTTTTGTTGAATTTAAAAAATTTTGAGTTTCTACAGTATGTTCAAAAATCTTGAATTCATTTTGAAGGTTTAATTTCTTATTTAAATTATTATTATTAATTTTGACTTCTAAATTACTTATTGGATTTGGCATTTTATCTTTTTTTTTTTTTTTTTTTTTTATCTTGTATTATATTACTATTGCTATTATTTTAAGTTATTTATTCTTAAACGTTTCACTTTTTTATTTATTTAATATAGAATACTTATAAATATACTTTGATATTAAAATTAATATGTATAATATATAGTAACGTTATTTTGGAATTCTCTTTCAAGAAATATTAGATAATGTATTATTTTAACCTATAACCATATAAAATAATAATATTATTATATATATATTATATAACAATAATATAGGGAAAAAAAGTGTGAGTATACATCCATTTGTCTTCAGAAATTTTAA
>JACVTC010000011.1:1797500-1862500 GCA_016946835.1 Neocallimastix lanati (nom. inval.) | reverse complement strand
ATATATAGACATATAAATATAAATTTATATATATTTTATTTTTTTAAAAAAAAGAGAAAAAAAATTTATTTTATTCACATATACGCATGTTCCGGATTAGAATTTTTACCTATTTGTACAATATTACGTTTTTGAGCTAATTTTATTTTATCTATTTTATTTTAAGAATAATTTATTATTATAAATAGTAAAATATTATATTAAAAAATATTAAATTGCATTATAAAACAAATTTAAATATAATTAGTTTTAATAATCAAAATATATTTATTATATATATATATTTTAATACCTTCCTTCAAGTGAATTTAATCCTGATATTTCAAATACATTTGGATTTTTTTGTAAAAGTTGTTAAATATACTTTTTGTTTTGGCATGACATTACTTTCATTTTAGCATGATTTAAAACTTCAACTAATAAATCAAAATATCCTTGAACCATTGAATTTAACAAGATAATCTTCTATCTCTGACATAATCAACATCTGCTTATTATTTATAAAATTGATTTATTAATAATATTATTAATATATTTGCATTATTTTTTTTTTATTTATTTTATTTAATATAAAATTAATTAAGATGTTTAATGTATATATTTTTATTTTATTGTTATTTTTTTAATTATAAACTAATTAGATATAACTTTTTATTTTTTATTTATATATTATAATATTGCTTTATTATATTGCTATTTTTTTTTTCTATACTTATAACATGGATAATTATTAATATCTAATGTAGAATTAGAAAAAGTTTTACTGAATATATTATTATCATCATTATTATCAGTTATTTCTACATCATATTTTAATTAGCTACTAGTTTTGAGAATTTTATTTATTATTTAGTGAATTAATCATATTAGAGCTATAAGATTTAGAATAACAACTTTGACTTCCTTTAGAACTTTTTGATTGTAGTGGTGGGAAGGGTATTCTCCTGGACTAACAACTGATTTTTCTAAAGCTCTCTTTGTAGCTTCAATAGCTGAAAAATTTGTTTTAACAATGATATTAAAGAAAGATGTGGAATAACTAATATTTCCGTTTGATGGATTAGTAACAAAAGATAAATTATTTTGTAAATCCACAGTATCATCTTCATTTAAAATATTATACTTCTATTCTTATTAATGAATTAATTTTTTTAACAGATATATAATACAAAATTTATTATTATAAAAAAAATGTATATTTAAATATTTACTTTCTATTTCTTAATGCAGATAAAGCATATATAGAATCTCTAGTCATTCATTATTTTAATATATATATAAATTTATGGAAGATAAAATAATTCAATTAAAAATCTCATTTAATTTTATATATTTTTAATTGAACTTTTATTTCATTAAATACTGTACCTATCTCCAGAAATTAAATCAATAATAGCCATGTATTTTATATTTTAAATTTAATTATTAATAATAATAATCTAATATTTTAAAAATTTTTTTTTAATTATTATATAATATATTATTATTATTATACCTGGCGATGGGGTATCAAGAGCAAATGCTTGTATGTATTAATAGCAAAGAGAAAAAAATTTTATTTTTATTTTTATTTTTATCTTATATTTTTTATTTTTATTTATTTTTTTTTTTTAAAAAAAATTATTAGTTTTATAGTTAATGAAATTAAATGCAATTTACATTTTATTTATATTTAATATACCTAACATATCTACTAATATCAGCTGAATTTTAATTTGAGAAATATAAAAATGAATAATTATTAATAATATTATTACAAAAAATTATTAAAAATATTGAAATGTAAGAATTGTTATAGACAATTTAATAAAATAAAAAAAAAAAAATAATTAAAATTTTATTAACATGCCAACATTTTTTCGTCCATTATGTTGACAATTAATTAAATAAACGCCGTTTGGTTGTAACTCACTTCTAAGACTTTTTTTTATAGGTGGAATCCTTAATTGGTAAATATGCTATGTTTTTTTTTTAATATACAAATTTGTATTCGACTGAATATATTAATGTTTTTTTTTTTTTTTTTTTTTTTTTTTTTTATTTATTTATTTATTTATTTATTTATTTATTTATTTATTTATTTATTTAGTTGAAGAAGTTGAAGATATATATTTGTTATAATCAACATTCACATATACAAATATTTTAATATATATATTTTTTATAATCATTGATGTAATATTTTAATATATATATATTTGATAATTATTGATGTAATATTTTAATATATACATATGTTTGTTTATTTATTTAATTTTATATTATATCAAAATTATTTTTTATCATCATCCATTTATTTTAAAAGCTTTTAAATATTTGTATAAATTTGAATAAAAAAAATGATATAAAGATAAAATATAATTAATATTAATTTAATTTTCATGAAAATGAATAGAATAATTAGAACTTTACAATGTATATTTAAATTATTTTACAATATATTAAAATAAGATGTTTGGATATTATCTTTTAATTTAATCATATTTCCAAATCGAGGAATAACCTTTTTTAAATTTTCAACTACATAATATCCTAACATTCCAGAAGGTGGAGGCTTTTAATACTTTATGTATTATAATTATATAAGTATAGAGTTGTAATGATTAAAATTCAATTTAATATTAACATATTCATTATCAGTAATTTTCATTATTTATAAATTGTTATTTTTAATATTGTTGTTGTAATAATATTTCATGTTTTAATTTTTTGGACATCAAAATTCATAATAAATTTATAACGTTTTTTTTTTATGAATTATTTTAACTATTAATCAATTGTAATTTGACAAATTTTATTGATCATTTTCATTTGGTCATTTTTTCGTTAAATATTGTTTATTTTAATTAATAATTTTAATATTTAAATTTCTTAAACACTTCAACCACAATTCAACGAATTCATTTCTTTTTCTTTTTTCTTTTTTTAATGGAATTTCCATATTTTTGTAATATTTAATTAAGGCATTTAATTCATCAGATTCCATTTTTTTTATTTATCAAATTATATATTTAATTATTTAATTATTTATAATTTATTAATGATTATATCGAATATCTGAAAAATGTATGGCTTTATTTTAAAATATTTTAAGCCACATTGTGGAATGCACAACATTCTTATTATTATTTATAAAAGAATTATATATATATATATTGTATTTAAATTAATTGGTTGATATATAATTTTTTTAATTATGAATTAAAGTTTTACTTATTTAGTTTAGTATTTTAAACTTTCATTAAGAAAATAAAAATATGGAAATTTTCATTTGTCAATTTTTTTTTTTCTAAATTAAAAGTTTATCTTTGAATTTTAAAATTTTTCAATAATGAAAAGTTGTCATGAAAGTAAAATATAAATTTAAAAATGATTAAATATAAAATAGAATACTCATGAAAAGAGCTTTAAATTGTTATTATTAATTTTTAAATATTTAATAATAACCATAAACAAGAATATGAAGCAAAATAAAAATAAATTTATATAATAAATAATTATTTATTATTTTAAAAAACATATTTATTTAGTTTTATTGAAAATATTCCTGTATTATACAAAAAACATATATGATATAGTTTTCATAATTATTAATTTTCAAATAATAATTAAGAAAACTAAATAAATATGTTTTTTTAAAATAATAAATATTTAAAAACTTTATAAAAATTTTATATAAATATTACTGAAAACAATGTAATAACAAATAAATAAAAATATGATATAGACATTATAATAAGGAAAAAAATATTTTCAACTTTTTTTTTTTTTTTTTATATTAAATAATAAAAATAATAATAATAATAATAATAATAATAATAATAAATAATAATAAATAATAATAAATAATAATAAATAATAATAATAATAATAAATAATAAATAATAAATAATAATAAATAATGATAATAAATAATAATAATAATAATAATAATAATAATAATAATAATAAATAATAATAATAATAATAATAATAAATAATAATAAATAATAATAAATAATAATAAATAATAATAAATAATAATAAATAATAATAAATAATAATAAATAATAATAAATAATAATAAATCAATAATAATAATAATAATAAATAATAAATAATAATAATAATAATAATAAATAATAAATAATAATAAATAATAATAAATAATAATAATAATAATAATAATAATAATAATAAATAATAATTAATAATAATAAATAATAATAATAATAATAATAAATAATAAATAATAATAAATAATAATAATAATAATAATAATAATAAATTATTACATTTATTAATTATATATATATTATATTAATATTAAAATAGTTTCTCTAGTTTTATCCTGATGGTCACTTCTCAGGACTAAAACATATAAGGTTTCTGGATAGAACCCTCGGCTACCCCTTGAATTTATGTAGGGCAATTTTCATCCTCTCAAGGTATTTTTTCCTACAAATGAAGTTGGTTTGTGCTCTACATGGTAAGCATTCCTGTTACTAGACTATATAATTGCCAATGTAGAGAGCTCTTGATCTGTGAGAAGATTAGTGTAGTTGTTTCTACCTCAATGATAGTTCAAGAGATCACTAAAAAGAAACCCATCGTATAAAGCGACATATAGGGAATATCTTTCATATTATATTAGCCTTGTTTAGAGAGAGATCCATGTGGAAGCTGAAAGGGTATGGTATAGAACCCAATGAAAGTATGATATGTTTAAGGAAGAGACTGGATGCCCTATTGTCCCTTCCGTTAATCTTGATAATAGTAATAATAGTAGTAATAAAAATAAAGTAAATTTCTCTGGTTTTCCTTTTTCCATACATAAATATTGTATATTATTATTAACTAATTTTTTATTATTTTATGTTTTTTATTTTATTTTTTTCATTTTTATTTTTAATTTAAATTTTTTTTTTTTTTTTTTTTTTTTTTTTAGTATATATAATATAAAATAAATACTACATATATTTATAAAAAGAAAATTTAATTTATATAAAAGTTGTATAAATTATTAATTTATATTCAAGATTAAAATTCATCAAAATAGTCAAAGTAATAAATAATTAATAACATATAATAACATATAACAACAAATTAAATAATAACATATAAACATAATAATAAATTAAATAATTAATAATATATAAGCATAATAACAAAATAAATAATTAATAGCATATAAATATAATAACAAATTAAATAATTATTTTGACTTTTAAACTGGAACTTTCATAAAATTCTAATAATATTTATATATGTAATAACCTTAATAATAATAAATAAAATAATAACTATCTTCTAATTTACTTTATTTTTATGTTTATTTTTATGTTTATTTTTAACGTTTATTATTTTTACATTTTTTTTTAATATATAAAATGAATACTACAAACAAGGAATTTGTTTAAATTCTATTTCAATAATTCAATGTATATACTATATATTCTATGTTTTAACAATTTTATTTAATAAATAAATAAGTAAATAAAATAATATATGTATATTTATATAAAAGAAAAAAGAATAATAAAGAATTGGTTTTATAACTTATATTCTTAACATTATTATTATATAAATTGTTTATATATATAATATTTTCAATCCTAATTATAAATATTCAAAGAATTGTATAATTATCTTATTATATTTATCTGTGAAATATAATTAATTTTCTACTACTATTTTATTATTTTTTTGATAATCTTATATTTTTAGTAATAAGGATAATAAAGATATAATTATTAAATTCATAATTGGAATTATATTTAAAGTATTTATTCCATTGGATAGATTTTGATTTTGATTTTGAATTACTGGATTTACTGGATCTTGTGAAACACAAGCTTCTGAAGTTAAATATGTTATAGATCTTTTACCATTTTCGATAAATTCAGATTCATAGCTTAATTCATTATCTGTACTAACATCATGTTCATATAAAGGTACTAAATGTTCTAACATATTTACTAAATTTTCTCTACATACGTGACTACTACATGAGACTGAAAGTGTTTCGTTAACATCCTTTTTCATATGAAATAAATTTATAGGATCATAGTCATTCTTATGAATATGTTGAGAGAAATTGCAATAATTTCCTTTAGCATCAATAGAGCATGAAGCTAAATAAAATATTTTATTCATAGTAATTTCATCATGAACATCAAAATCTTGAGGTCCAGTTCCTTTACTACAAGAAGTTTCCTTATTAACTATATCTTCTAAAAATTTTTTACATTTATCATTTTTATAAGCATTACATAATTCAGGAAAACCAAGATTAAAAAATTCATTATCTAAGGAATTGAAACATCCTTGATATTTTTCATATTCACTTTTACATTCTTGACTACAAATATAAGGATATAATTCACCATTATAATAAGTTTCTAAATGTACTGCATTATTATTTGAAACAGCATCAGCTTTTACTAATAAAGCAGTTGTAAATATGTTTAATAAATTTAATAATATTAATTTCATTTTAAATATAAATAAAAATAATTTATATCTTATATCTTATATTGTTTTAATTATTATTGTCTTTTTTTTTTTTTTTTTTTTTTTTTTTGAAATTAATATTTATAAATTAATAATAAAAAAAATAATAATTGAACTACTATATTATTTTAATTATGATTTAAAATATTTACAAATAATAAAAAAATAAAAAAAAAATAAAATTTAAAAAAAAATTATTAAATATATTTATATAATAAAAAATAATTTAATAATAATATTTAATTTATTTATATTTTTTTTTTTTGTTTAAAAAAAATATTAATAAAAAAAAATAAATATTTGATTTATAATTTTTCAACACTAACCGAGATATTTACTAAATTATTTATTTATTTTTTAGCCTCATTTGTACCATTTATTCTCTTAATTGCTTATTTTATTTATATACTAATTGTTTATTTAATATAAATTATATAAATTTAATATAAATAAAGTTTTAAACATTAATATTTAGTATGTTCTCTTTGGTAACTTTAAAAATATTGAATAGATTTAAAGAAGGGTTCTAAAAAAATAAAAATTAATTATTAATTAAAAGAATCAAATATTATTTGATTAGTATAATTTTTTTAAAAAAAACAACTGATATGAAATAGGAATTTATCTTGTTTCCCATTTCATAACTATTATGATTTTTATACTTGTCCATAACAAGTCTTTATATATTTAAATAATAACACTTAAATAAAAATATTTAATTCATTTTTAAATAAAATATTGTTTTATTAATATTCTAATATTTATAGGTAATTAGTAAACCTTTAATACAATTCTTTTATAACATAATTCTAATAATCAAAATATATAATTAATCAATAATAATTCTAATTTTATTAAAATATTATATACTAATTTTACTGGATAATTAGGAACGTTTATTAAAATATTATTTCTAATAACTATTTATACTAATTCTTCATTTTAAAGTTATGTTTATAAACAATTATTTATAAAATTATTTAACTATTTAATATTTATAATATATTTATTTCTTATTTTTCTTATTAACTTTATTTATATTAATTATTAATTAAATATTTCGTTTCTTATCACAACCTAATTATTATATATTCACATCCTATTGTTTAATATATATTTATGTATTGTATATGTAATGAATATGGCGTGTTTCATAAATTGTGGCATTTGATACATAAATAAATAATAAATTAATTATAATAACAATTGAATGTATTAACATTTTGGATAGTTGTTTTTCATGGGGAGAGCGCGTTTCGGAACCGCACGTGAATAGCTATAAGCCACATGTTTTTTGAGATGGCGTATTATATATTAATTTTTTTATATAAATAAATAATTAAATAATAATTAAATAAATATTTTATTTTATAATAAAAAAATAAAATAAAAAAAAGAAAAGATAAATATTTTTTTAGTAATTTTCTTAAAATAAAATATTTTATTAGTAATTTTCTTGAAATAAAATAAAATATTTTCATATTTATTTATATTTATAACTGTAATTTTTTATTATATAAATAAATAATAATTAAATAAATATTTTATTTTATAATGAAAAAATAAAATAAAAAAAAAAAAGATAAAAATTTTTTTAGTAATTTTCTTGAAATAAAAAAAATATTTTCATATTTATTTATATTTATAACTGTAATTTTTAAAAAAATTGAAAATACATATTAAATAAAAAATAAAAAATAAATATTTCATATTTATTAATATTTATATTAAAAATTTTGATGGAGGGAAATCTAAAAATTGATATAAGTGAAACAAATCGAGGAAAAGAGCAAATAATTATAGATCGAAAATTTAAATATAATTTTTCAAAATTAAAAAAAGATAATACAAAAATATATAGATGTACAGAATATAAAACATTAAATAAATGTAAGTCTTTTATTATTTTAAATGATAATAAAGAGGTTTTAAATTATGATTCTTCACATAATCATCCTGGTAATGAAATTAATGCATCCAAATCATTAATAAAACATAAAATTAAAGATGAAATAAAAAAAAGTTTGATTTCTTCTGATATAAAATCAAAACGCATATTTGATAAAATTTCTCAAGAAATAGGATATATATGCCTATATGCCCTGAATATAAAACAATTAAATCCCAAATAACAAGATATAAAAACAAACAATTATTTCCTAATGTAAAAACATTTGATGAAGTTCCTAATGTATCTGAATATTATAAAACAATAAGAGGTGAATACTTTATGATATTCAAAAATTCTAATATAATAATTTTTCAATCACCATTCCAAGCAAAATTATTTATGGAGAATAAACATATATTTGCTGATGGTACATTTTTAATAGCTCCAACTAATAGTTATCAAGTATTCATTACCAGAACTTATGTTACAGAATTAAATTGTTTTTACACTACTTCCATGTCAATATTAAAAAACAAAGAACAAACAACTTACGAAATATTATTTAATGAAATAAAAAAAAATATAATTAAATATAATGCAAATATTAATTTCTCAGAAAAAATTTTTCATTGTGATTTTGAAAAAGGAATATCTAATGCAGTGGAAAATATTTTTCCCAATATAAATATTAAATATTGTTTTTGGCATTATAAAAGATTATTAATGACAAAAAAAAATAAATTATGTTACAAGGAAGTGAAAGATCATAATATTTTAAATACTTATTATAAAGCGATTTCTAATTTATGTTTTATTAATATTGAATACATACCTGATATTTTTAATAAAATTAAAAATATATGCATGAGATATAAATCTACCTGTTCCCAATTTTTGAATTTTTTAGATTATTTTGAGAAAACATTTCTAAATATCTATAATATAAAATATTGGAATTATTACAATAATATAGACCACATAACAAATAATGCTTCAGAATCTTATAACAGTTATTTAAAAAATTTATTTGTAAAAAAGCCTTCATTTTATAAATTAATATATACAATACAATTTGAAGAATCCAAATCTTACTATGATTACCATATGAGAATTAAAGAAATTTGGAGAAAAAAGAGCAGAATATCAGAAAGGGTCGATGACATTAATATTTTAGTTGAATATTATAAAAATATGGAAGCCGAATTAAAAAATATTGGATGTAGTAAAAATGATATCATCGAAAATTGGTTTAATTGTTTAATTAGATTGAATAATGAAATCATTAATTTTAATAAAACAAAATAAAAATAATTATTAAAATCCTTTCAAAATCATAATTACAATTAATTGAAAATTAAATTTTTTTATTTAATAAGAAATTCAATATTGAAATTTATTTAATATTTATTGATAGGGTTAGCTTAAAAATATTAAAAAAAAATTTTTTTTATAAATTTATTTTAAATATTTTTTACTTAATTAAATATTATTAAATAAAATTAAAAGATGTCTTTATTATTATATATTAGTATTATAAAATATTAAAAATATGAATGTATTGCATTTCTTATTATTTTTATTTTATATTGTAGTAAATTAATAAATAAATAAATAATTTTTATAAAATAAACCAATTATTAAATTAATATATTTTTTAAAAATATATTTAATGTATATTTTATATTTTTAATAAATATTCAAATATACATTTTAAATATATATAATGATATTTAAGTATTATAATACTTATAAAAGAAAATAATTAATATTTTAAATTATTTCTATCAGGCTTTCTAAAAAAACTTTACTATTTGTAAAAATAGTAATGCTCTTTTTGTTAGTTTATTAGATTTGTATAATATAAATATCTAAAATAATTTATTTATTATTTAATAGAAATTTATGTTTAAAAATGTTATTGTTATTATTACTATTACTAAAAAAAAATTTTAATTTAATATTTATAATTAAATTTTCAAATAATCTTTCCTTATCAAGTTTAATATAATGCTCTTTAGTAAAAAGATTTTTGTATTATATAAAATTTATTTAAAATATTAGATAAAAAAATATTAAAAAGGAAATAAGAATTTTAAAAAGAATATTTAAAAATAAAATGAAAAAAATATAGAATGTAATAGTATAGAAGTACAAGTATATAAAATAAAATAAAATAAATAGTTGAAATATAAATATGAAGTACAGATTGAATAAAATAAAATAAATAGTTGAAATATAAATATGAAGTACAGAATGAATAAAATAAAATAATAGTTGAAATATAAATATGAAGTACAGATTAAATAAAATAAAATAAATAGTTGAAATATAAATAAAGTACAGAATTAATAAAATAAAATAAATAGTTGAAATATAAATATGAAGTACAGAATGAATAAAATAAAATAAAATAAATAGTTGAAATATAAATATGAAGTACAGAATAAATAAAACAAAATAAAATAAAATAAAATAAAATAAAATAAAATAAAATAAAAATAATATAAATAGTTGAAATATAAATATGAAGTACAGAATGAATAAAATAAAATAAATAGTTGAAATATAAATATAAAGTAGAGATTGAATAAAATAAAATAAATAGTTGAAATATAAATATGAAGTACAGAATAAATAAAATAAAATAAAATAAAATAAAATAAAAATAATATAAATAGTTGAAATATAAATATGAAGTACAGAATGAATAAAATAAAATAAATAGTTGAAATATAAATATAAAGTACAGATTGAATAAAATAAAATAAATAGTTGAAATATAAATATGAAGTACAGAATGAATAAAATAAAATAAAATAAATAGTTGAAATATAAATATGAAGTACAGAATAAATAAAACAAAATAAAATAAAATAAAATAAAATAAAATAAAATAAATATTTGAATTATAATAAAAATACAAGTACTAATAAAATAAAATAAATAAAATAAAATAAAATAAAATAAAATAAAATAAAATAAAATAAAATAAAAAAATTATTTGAATTATAATAAAAATACAAGTATTAATAAAAATAAAATAAAATAAAATAAAATAAATATTTGAATTATAATAAAAATACAAGTACTAATAAAATAAAATAAATAAAATAAATATGTGAATTATAATAAATTGCAAGTATCAATCGAAATAAAATAAAATAATATAAAATAAATAAATATGCAGTGAAATAATAATATATAATATGATACAATAAAATAAATAAGATATTGATATAAAATTAATATAAAAACTGAATTTAGCAACAAATAAATTATATAATAAATAAATGATATAGCATATTCATATATATTAACATGAATTTTATTATAATTTTTACAGTATTTTAAATTAATGTAAATTATTATATTTCCATATAATAAACAAACTTTATAATTAGAAAATAGTATAAAAAAAAATATTATTAAATATTATTATTAAATAATTAAATGAATAAATTAATAAATAAATAAAAATTTTCAGAATATGGCGAATGTAAATCATCATTTTTTTTTTGAAATATATCACATTTTAAATATTTTTAATAATTATTTTTTCAAAGTAATTATATGTGCCATTTTATTTTAATGTTTAAATATTATATTCATAAATAAAAATTTATAAAAAATAATATAAGCCACATTCCGAAATGAAATTTTATGTAAAAATATTTAAAGCCACATTTTGAAACGCACCATCCTCGTCGAAATGCTTCACATCCGTCCCGAATATCAATAAGGGGAGAGCGCGTTTCGGAACCGCACGTGAATAGATATAAGCCACATGCTTTTTGAGATGGCGTATTATATATAAAATTTTTTATATAAATAAATAATTAAATAATAATTAAATAAATATTTTATTTTATAATAATTTAATATATATTTGATAATAAAAAATAAAAATATAAAAAAATAAAAAAATAAAAAAAATAAAAAAATAAAAAAATAAAAAAAATAAAAAAATAAAAAAAATTAAAAATAAAAAAAAAATAAAAAAAATAAAAAAGATTAAAAAAATAAAATACAAAAAAAATAAAATAAAATATTTTCATTTTTATTTATATTTATAACTGTAATTTTTTATTATATAAATAAATAAATAAATAAATAATAATTAAATAAATATTTTTTTTTATAATAAAAAAATAAAATAAAAAAAAGAAAAGATAAATATTTTTTTAGTAATTTTCTTGAAATAAAATAAAATATTTTCATATTTATTTATATTTATAACTGTAATTTTTTATTATATAAATAAATAATAATTAAATAAATATTTTATTTTATAATGAAAAAATAAAATAAAAAAAAGAAAAGATAAATATTTTTTTAGTAATTTTCTTGAAATAAAATATTTTATTAGTAATTTTCTTGAAATAAAATAAAATATTTTCATATTTATTTATATTTATAACTGTAATTTTTTATTATATAAATAAATAATAATTAAATAAATATTTTATTTTATAATGAAAAAATAAAATAAAAAAAAAAAGATAAATATTTTTTTAATAATTTTCTTGAAATAAAATAAAATATTTTTATATTTATAATTGTAATTTTTAAAAAAAATTGAAAATACATATTAAATAAAAAATAAAAAATAAATATTTTCATATTTATTAATATTTATATTAAAAATTTTGATGGAGGGAAATCTAAAAATTGATATAAGTGAAACAAATCGAGGAAAAGAGCAAATAATTATAGATCGAAAATTTAAATATAATTTTTCAAAATTAAAAAAAGATAATACAAAAATATATAGATGTACAGAATATAAAACATTAAATAAATGTAAGTCTTTTATTATTTTAAATGATAATAAAGAGGTTTTAAATTATGATTCTTCACATAATCATCCTGGTAATGAAATTAATGCATCCAAATCATTAATAAAACATAAAATTAAAGATGAAATAAAAAAAAGTTTGATTCCTTCTGATATAAAATCAAAACGCATATTTGATAAAATTTCTCAAGAAATAGGATATATATGCCTATATGCCCTGAATATAAAACAATTAAATCCCAAATAACAAGATATAAAAACAAACAATTATTTCCTAATGTAAAAACATTTGATGAAGTTCCTAATGTATCTGAATATTATAAAACAATAAGAGGTGAATACTTTATGATATTCAAAAATTCTAATATAATAATTTTTCAATCACCATTCCAAGCAAAATTATTTATGGAGAATAAACATATATTTGCTGATGGTACATTTTTAATAGCTCCAACTAATAGTTATCAAGTATTCATTACCAGAACTTATGTTACAGAATTAAATTGTTTTTACACTACTTCCATGTCAATATTAAAAAACAAAGAACAAACAACTTACGAAATATTATTTAATGAAATAAAAAAAAATATAATTAAATATAATGCAAATATTAATTTCTCAGAAAAAATTTTTCATTGTGATTTTGAAAAAGGAATATCTAATGCAGTGGAAAATATTTTTCCCAATATAAATATTAAATATTGTTTTTGGCATTATAAAAGATTATTAATGACAAAAAAAAATAAATTATGTTACAAGGAAGTGAAAGATCATAATATTTTAAATACTTATTATAAAGCGATTTCTAATTTATGTTTTATTAATATTGAATACATACCTGATATTTTTAATAAAATTAAAAATACATGCATGAGATATAAATCTACCTGTTCCCAATTTTTGAATTTTTTAGATTATTTTGAGAAAACATTTCTAAATATCTATAATATAAAATATTGGAATTATTACAATAATATAGACCACATAACAAATAATGCTTCAGAATCTTATAACAGTTATTTAAAAAATTTATTTGTAAAAAAGCCTTCATTTTATAAATTAATATATACAATACAATTTGAAGAATCCAAATCTTACTATGATTACCATATGAGAATTAAAGAAATTTGGAGAAAAAAGAGCAGAATATCAGAAAGGGTCGATGACATTAATATTTTAGTTGAATATTATAAAAATATGGAAGCCGAATTAAAAAATATTGGATGTAGTAAAAATGATATCATCGAAAATTGGTTTAATTGTTTAATTAGATTGAATAATGAAATCATTAATTTTAATAAAACAAAATAAAAATAATTATTAAAATCCTTTCAAAATCATAATTACAATTAATTGAAAATTAAATTTTTTTATTTAATAAGAAATTCAATATTTAAATTTATTTAATATTTATTGATAGGGTTAGCTTAAAAATATTAAAAAAAAATTTTTTTATAAATTTATTTTAAATATTTTTTACTTAATTAAATATTATTAAATAAAATTAAAAGATGTCTTTATTATTATATATTAGTATTATAAAATATTAAAAATATGAATGTATTGCATTTCTCATTATTTTTATTTTATATTGTAGTAAATTAATAAATAAATAAATAATTTTTATAAAATAAACCAATTATTAAATTAATATATTTTTTAAAAATATATTTAATGTATATTTCATATTTTTAATAAATATTCAAATATACATTTTAAATATATATAATGATATTTAAGTATTATAATACTTATAAAAGAAAATAATTAATATTTTAAATTATTTCTATCAGGCTTTCTAAAAAAACTTTACTATTTGTAAAAATAGTAATGCTCTTTTTGTTAGTTTATTAGATTTGTATAATATAAATATCTAAAATAATTTATTTATTATTTAATAGAAATTTATGTTTAAAAATGTTATTGTTATTATTACTATTACTAAAAAAAGTTTTAATTTAATATTTATAATTAAATTTTCAAATAATCTTTCCTTATCAAGTTAAATATAATGCTCCTGAGTAAAAAAGATTTTCGTATTATATAAAATTTATTTAAAATATTAGATAAAAAAATATTAAAAAGGAAATAAGAATTTTAAAAAGAATATTTAAAAATAAAATGAAAAAAATATAGAATGTAATAATATAGAAGTATAAGTATATAAAATAAAATAAAATAAAATAAATAGTTGAAATATAAATATAAAGTACAAATTGAATAAAATAAAATAAATAGTTGAAATATAAATATGAAATACAGAATGAATAAAATAAAATAAATAGTTGAAATATAAATATGAAGTACAGATTGAATAAAATAAAATAAAATATATAGTTGAAATAAAAATATGAAGTACAGATTGAATAAAATAAAATAAAATAAAATAAAATAAAATAAAAATAATATAAATAGTTGAAATATAAATATGAAGTACAGAATGAATAAAATAAAATAAATAGTTGAAATATAAATATGAAGTACAGAATGAATAAAATAAAATAAATAGTTGAAATATAAATATAAAGTACAGGATGAATAAAATAAAATTAATAGTTGAAATATAAATATAAAGTACAGATTGAATAAAATAAAATAAATAGTTGAAATATAAATATGAAATACAGAATGAATAAAATAAAATAAATAGTTGAAATATAAATATGAAGTACAGATTGAATAAAATAAAATAAAATAAAATAAAATAAAATAAAATAAAATAAAATAAAATAAAATAAAATAAAATAAAATAAAATAAAATAAAATAAAATAAAATAAAATAAAATAAAATAAAATAAAATAAAATGAATAAATATTGAAATATAAATATGAAGTACAGATTGAATAAAATAAAATAAAATAAAATAAAATAAAATAAAATAAAATAAAATAAAATAAAATAAAATAAAATAAAATAAAATAAAATAAAATAAAATAAAATAAAATAAAATAAAATAAAATAAAATAAAATAAAATAAAATAAAATAAAATAAAATAAAATAAAATAAAATAAAATAAAATAAAATAAAATAAAATAAAATAAAATAAAATAAAATAAAATAAAATAAAATAAAATAAAATAAAATAAAATAAAATAAAATAAAATAAAATAAAATAAAATAAAATAAAATAAAAGAAATAAAATAAAATAAAATAAAATAAAATAAAATAAAATAAAAGAAATAAAATAAAATAAATAGTGAAGTAATATTAAAGAATAAAGTATTAATAAAAATAAAATAAAATAAAATAAATAGTGAAGTAATATTAAAGAATAAAGTATTAATAAAAATAAAATAAAATAAAATAAAATAAAAGAAATAAAATAAAATAAATAGTGAAGTAATATAAAGGAATAAAGTATTAATAAAAATAAAATAAAATAAAATAAAATAAAATAAAATAAAATAAAATAAAAATAATATAAATAGTTGAAATATAAATATGAAGTACAGAATGAATAAAATAAAATAAATAGTTGAAATATAAATATAAAGTACAGATTGAATAAAATAAAATAAATAGTTGAAATATAAATATGAAGTACAGAATGAATAAAATAAAATAAAATAAATAGTTGAAATATAAATATAAAGTACAGATTGAATAAAATAAAATAAATAGTTGAAATATAAATATGAAGTACAGAATGAATAAAATAAAATAAATAGTTGAAATATAAATATAAAGTACAGGATGAATAAAATAAAATTAATAGTTGAAATATAAATATAAAGTATAGATTGAATAAAATAAAATAAAATAAATAGTTGAAATAAAAATATGAAGTACAGATTGAATAAAATAAAATAAATAGTTGAAATATAAATATAAAGTACAGGATGAATAAAATAAAATTAATAGTTGAAATATAAATATAAAGTACAGATTGAATAAAATAAAATAAAATAAAATAAAATAAAATAAAATAAAATAAAATAAAATAAAATAAAATAAAATGAATAAATATTGAAATATAAATATGAAGTACAGATTGAATAAAATAAAATAAAATAAAATAAAATAAAATAAAATAAAATAAAATAAAATAAAATAAAATAAAATAAAATAAAATAAAATAAAATAAAAGAAATAAAATAAAATAAAATAAAATAAAATAAAATAAAAGAAATAAAATAAAATAAATAGTGAAGTAATATTAAAGAATAAAGTATTAATAAAAATAAAATAAAATAAAATAAATAGTGAAGTAATATTAAAGAATAAAGTATTAATAAAAATAAAATAAAATAAAATAAAATAAAAGAAATAAAATAAAATAAATAGTGAAGTAATATAAAGGAATAAAGTATTAATAAAAATAAAATAAAATAAAATAAAATAAAATAAAATAAAATAAAATAAAATAAAATAAAATAAAATAAAATAAAATAAAATAAAATAAAATAAAATAAAATAAAATAAAATAAAATAAAATAAAATAAAATAAAATAAAATAAAATAAAATAAAATAAAATAAAATAAAATAGTGAAGTAATATAAAGGAATAAAGTATTAATAAAAATAAAATAAAATAAAATAAAATAAAATAAAATAAAAAAATTATTTGAATTATAATAAAAATACAAGTATTAATAAAAATAAAATAAAATAAAACAAAATAAATATTTGAATTATAATAAAAATACAAGTACTAATAAAATAAAATAAATATGTGAATTATAATAAATTGCAAGTATCAATCGAAATAAAATAAAATAAAATAAAATAAAATAAATATGCAGTGAAATAATAATATATAATATGATAAAATAAAATAAATAAGATATTGATATGAAATTAATATAAAAACTGAATTTAGCAACAAATAAATTATATAATAAATAAATGATATAGCATATTCATATATATTAACATGAATTTTATTATAATTTTTACAGTATTTTAAATTAATGTAAATTATTATATTTCCATATAATAAACAAACTTTATAATTAGAAAATAGTATAAAAAGAAATATTATTAAATATTATTATTAAATAATTAAATGAATAAATTAATAAATAAATAAAAATTTTCAGAATATGGCGAATGTAAATCATTATTTTTTTTGAAATATATCACATTTTAAATATTTTTAATAATTATTTTTTCAAAGAAATTATATGTGCCATTTTATTTTAATATTTAAATATTATATTCATAAATAAAAATTTATAAAAAAAATAATATAAGCCACATTCCGAAATGAAAATTTATGTAAAAATATTTAAAGCCACATTCCGAAACGCACCACCCCCGTTTTTCATAATATGGCATTAATATTATTGTAAGTCGACGTCATAAATTTTTTTAATATTTTTTTTATACGAATAAATAATTATTATCAGATTTAGAAATAAATAAAAACTGTATTAACTATTAGAAAATAAAATGTTTAAAATATTTAATATAAATTTATCTAAAACCAAATAATTAAATTTAAATAATAAAAATATTAAAATATTTATAAAAAATAATTAAATATAATTAATAAAATAATTAAAAATAAATAATAAATAATTAATAATTAAATATAAATAATTATAATTTTATAAATATTTTAAAAATAAATTTATTATTTCCCAATAAGGATTTATTGAAAAATTATTTAAAAAATTTAATATTAAATATACAAAAAGAAATAATACATCATTCTTAGAACTATTACAGGATACTTTGATGCTTATTACGTTGGCTATTTAATTGATAGAAATCAACTTCTGGTTATATTATCATGCTTGGAAATTCACCTTTGATTTTCTAAAAAACAAGCAAGTTGCTACTTCTACTGCGAAGCTGAATAAATGAATGTAATATAACATTAATTAAATATTAAATCTAGAGTCAAGCTACAAAAAATATAAGTATATAAAAAAAATTTTAAATAAGCACTTTTATTGTTAGAATATATATAAATGAGATTAATGAAATAAAATGTAATACAATTATTATAATAAAAGTATTTAAATTTATAATAATTAAATGTTCTTTGTCATAAAATATACTAATGAAGTTGACATAATTATAAACTCTGACTCTTAAACATTTGTAATTATTAATTATTAATTATTATTTATTATTTATTATTATTTATTATTAATTTTAATAAAATAAAAATTATTTTATTTCTAGTTTTTTATTTATTATATGAATTTATTTTATATTCCTATAATTATAATTATATTATAATATATTATTATAATTAAATTAATTTAGTTTACCAACTTTATTATAAAAAAGGATTTGATTTTAGGAAAAATTTTTTTTTTATTTTTGAAACATAGAAAATTTTAAATTTTAATAATTATATTTATTATTTAAATTGCAGTTCTATATAATTTAATATTTTTTTTTTTTTTTTTTTTTTTATTTTTTAATTTTATAGAAAAGTAAAATCATTAATTTGAAAAAATAAAAAGTAAAAAAAATATATCTTTTTATTATTATTATTTTTTTTTCAAAAAAAAAAAAAAAAAAAAAAAAAAAAAACAGTAATAATAGAAAAAGCGCAAAAATAATGACAAGTTTTAGTTTAAAGAATTAGAAAATATACATAATATATATATATAATATCTTTATATTATTAAATGTAAATTTTTAAACTATTATTTTTGTGTTTTTCTTAAAACTTTTTAATTCCTATCGGATTATTTATATAATTTTATAGTTTTATTATTATATACAATATTTATATTATTATATTATAAAATTTGCTCTTATTTTATTTAAAGAATAAAACAATGATAACTTTGGAAATTCAATTATTATAATTAAAGTAAATTTAAATATAACATTAATTTAATTCCATTTATATAGAGCAAGAATAATAATTTAGTATAAAATTGAAAATTGTAAAATTTAAATGAAATTTTATAATACATCAATATATATATATATAGGCCAAAATAAAGAAAAAAAAAAAATAAAATAAAATAAAATAAAAAAATAAAAATAGTAATAATAATACTTATATAAATACATCAGAAAATTTGAAATTTAGGAATTAGTATTAAAAGAAAAAAAATTTGCTCTTTTTAAAAAGGAATGATATAAAACCAAACTTTTAATAATATACAGTTATAATAATAATAATAATAATAATAATAATAAAACATATATATATATATCAAGATGGAAAAAAATGAAAAGATTGATGAATCTAATAATAATTCTTATGATGATTTAATATTTGATTATATGAGTATAGATGATGCTTCACTTGCTGCGGGGATTGAAGATGAAATAAACAAAAAAATTAATTCATATGCCAAGATTCAATCTGATAATAGTGCTTTACCTTCAACTAATTCAAATCCTAAAGTGAAATTCCGTGATTGTCATAGTGCTCCAAATGCTACCTTGGCTTCTGATATAAATTATGAAGATTCATTTGATGTTAATACAGTTTGTAAATCTGTTGAATATTATAATGATATTTTCAATAGTGGTGCTTTTAAAAGAACTAATCAACTACCACCTAATAATATTGGTAAGAGTAATTATAAATCCACAGATAGGCGAAATTCAATGATGGATTATATCTCAAGATCTCAACCTCTGAATGGTGGTAGTAATCTTCTTTCTCATTATATGAAATTTCATCAAGGTTCTGATGAATTCAAATCTAATAGTAATGAACCACAAGAAAGTCTAACATCAAAAGGTGATAAGGGTAAATATCCTAATTCTTGGCACTCTATTCCAATTCAAATTAATAGGCCAAATTTATTATTAAATACTGCTTATTCGGCTTCACCAATATCATCTCCTAAGTCAGTTCATACTATTACTTTCGATCCAAATATTAATACTATTCCATCATTTAAGGGTAAAAGACAAACTCATAGTCATCATCGTCATCCTTCGACTTCAAGTAATGATGTTAAGCCTAGTACATCTTCATCTCAACCTATGAATTCAAATTCTGTATATATACCAATGACACAAGAACCGCATTCTTCAATTATTGAGGATAATAATTATAAACAAAGTGAATATGGTGAAGATAATGCTAATGATAATGATAATGAACCATTGATGATGAAATATCATCATCGACCATCTGATATTATTGAAATGGGTGTATCACCTATTAAAAAAACCATTCATGCAAAACGTCGATCAAGTAGACCACCACCGCCATCTCCAATTGGTTCCTTTTATGGGTCGTATTCTTCGTCGAAATTCAGTTCTACCCCAGTTAGCTCCACTATATTGGCTAAGACTTCGCAATATATTCCTGATATTACTCTCCCTTATCTTGTGAAAACAATTGACAGTCACTTAGTTAATGATGATGATTCTTCAGAAAATAATTATAAAATTTATAATTTAAAAGGAGGAGATGTCGCTCGTGATATCTATAATTTTAATGAAAAGATTAAACGAAAAATATTAAGCAAACGTTCAAAGTCCGAGCCTAATCTTTATGAATTAAATAAAAAAAAGGAAAATGATTTTGATTTTTCTGAAATTTCTACTCCTGGTGGATTCAGAAGAGAATTTATGAACTCAAATGCAAAAAAGCAGGGAAAAGCACCACCAAATTGGATTACTAGAAACTTTATTGATTTCTTAGCACTTTATGGACATTATGCTGGGGATGATGATTTTGATGAAGATTATTATTCTGATGAATATGATTCAACCAATGATTGGGATATTGACAGTGAAATTGATAGTGAAATGAATATTTTACTTGAACATAAATATAATGATATCTATAATAATTATTTCGATGAGGACAAATTAAATATTATTGAAACTCAGTCCTCTTTTGAAGTTTTAGAAGGTGTTGGTCATGCTCCAGAAAATAAATCAAAAATTGGTATTGAAATTGATAATATGAATGAAAATACACCACTTTTAGAGGCAAATATGTCACAATCTTCTATAAATCATAGAAAAAATAAAAATAACAGAAAAAATAATAGCTCATCTCAAACTGGTACTGCTTCTGAAGGTAAAACTATGTTCCTTCTTTTAAAAGCTTTCATTGGTACTGGTATTCTCTTCTTGCCAAAAGCATTTTCTAATGGGGGTATGCTTTTTTCATTAGCATCTTTGGCCTTTTCTGGTTGGTTAACCTATATCACAATGATTCTTTTAATTCGATGCAGTGAAAAATTTGGAGGGTCCTATGGTGATATTGGAAAACAATTATTTGGTAGGACTTTTAAAATTATGATACAAGGTTCTATTGCTTTAACACAGGTAATTACTATATAATTTAAACTGAATTATATAATAAAAAATAAAAATACATAATAAAAATATTATTATATTATATTAGTATTATTTATATTATATAAATATTTATTATGTTAATATTATTATATAAATATTGTGATATTAATATTATTATATTAATATTTTAATATAAATATTATAATAAAAGTATTATTATACGAATATTATTAATATTTTTATATTAATATTATAATATAAATATTATACAATAACTATGAATTTAATTTCAAATTTAAATTATAAATTTAAATATAAATAAAAATATTCATTAAAAATATTTTTTATATTGTTGTATATAGAGCGGCTTTTGTTGTGCTTACATTATATTTATTTTTCAAAGTGTAAAATCAATAATATCTACAATTAGTAACGGTACATTAACTATACCCGATTGGACGATTATAGTAATACAGGTTTTAATTTATATTCCATTATCATGGATTAGAAAAATTCAAAACTTTTCGATTACTTCTTTAATTGCAGATGTATTTATTTTAATTGGTTTAATTTATATTGTTGCTTCAGATTTATTCATTATATCAAGTGAAGGAGCTAGTAATAACTTTACTTTATTTAATTCAGAAAAATTCCCACTTTTTTTAGGTACAGCTATTTTTGCATTTGAAGTAAGTGATATGAGAGAAAAAAAAAAATAAAAAAAAAAAAAAATTTTATTATTATTATTATTATTATTATTATTATTATTATTATTATTATTATTATTATTATTATTATATATTTATTTTTATTAATTAATTATATTTATTTATTTATTTAATAATTAAAAGGGTATTGGTTTAATTATTCCATTACAAAGATCTATGAGAGAACCAGAAAAATTCCCAAAAGTTTTAAAGAATAGTATGTATATTATATTTTTAGCTATGTTCATCGTTGGTGGTCTTTCCTATTTTATATTTGGTGATGATGTAAATATATATTAACAAAATAAAATAAAATAAAAAAAAAAAAAAAAAAAAAAAAAAAAAAAAGATAATAATAATAATAATAATAATAATAATAATAATAATATTTATTAAAAATATTATATTAAATAATTACAATATTTTTTATTTATTAATAATATTAATTTTTTATTTAATTTTATTTTTTTTTTTTTTTTTAATTTTATTATATAGGTTCATACTATTATTTTTATGAACGTTTTTCCAGATTCTGTTATTGGAACTATCATTAGAGCATTATATACATTAGCTATTGTTTTTTCTTTCCCCCTTACATTGTACTCAGGGATTCATATTGTAGAACCACTTTTTATACCTAGAAGAAGACCCTTTAAATCATTTAGCTTAAAAAGAAAAAGAAGGGCTCAAATGAATTATGCGTCAATGAATCAAAAAAGTTCTTCCGAACTACTATTTCAATCTTCAAATAATAGTAACAGTAGTCTTAATAATCTTAATTCATTTAACTCTATTACAATAAATAAAAAAAATATTGAGGGAAATAACGAATTAGTAAGTGGTAGAATTACACCAAATTCATCTTATTCATCTCTTAATGGTAACAGCAGTAGTGTTAATCACGTTCATCGCCATCGTAAAAGAGATACTGGTAAAAATAGTAAAATTATAAAATGGATGAAAAATATATTTCGAGCTGTATTTGTAAGTTGCTTAGGTCTTATTTCATATTATGGAGCTTCTAATCTTGATAATTTTGTTTCAATTATTGGTAGTTTCTGTTGTATTCCATTAATGTTTATCTATCCTGCAGTATTACATTATAGTGGAGTAGCAGAAAAATCTTCAGAAAAAATGGTTGATATATGTATTATTATTTTTGGTATTATATCTACAATTTGGATTACTAAACTTAGTTTAGAAGAATGGAAATAATCATGGCAATATATTATAAAATATATATAATTAATATTAATAAAATTTACTAATAATAATAATATTTTATTATGTATTTCAGATAAAAAAAAACAAAATAGAAAAAAAATTAAAAATTAATACTAATATTATTAATTAAAATTAATTATAATTAATATATGTATATAAATCTATTTTGATAAATAAATGAATTAAATATTTTTTTTTATTTATTTAGTATATATTATACTTTTTTGTGGAAAAAAAATAAATATAAAAAAAAAAAAAAAAAAAAAAAAAAAAAAAAAAAAAAAACTATACTTCTAAAGATATGAAAATAAATATTATGATAATAATAAAAATAAAATATTATAATAGAGACATTTTTACAATAAAATTATTAATAATTTATTAAATATATATAATTTTACCACATAAATATTTATTACAAATAAAATAATATATAAGGTGTCATTTTTTATATTAAAATAAGAAAAAATATATATCAATTTTATATAATAAATTATAAAATATAAAATACAAGAAAAAAGAAGTTTATTTTTTATTGTTCATATTAATTTTATGGATATATTTATATAAATATATAATAATAATATGTTAAATTAAATTAAATTAAATAGAAGAATATGAATATAAAGTACAGTTTGAATATAATATAATAATTGAAATATAAATATAAAAGTACAAGTATATAAAATAAAATAAAATAAAATAAAATAAAATAAAATAAATAGTAGAATATTTAATATAAAGTACAGATTGAATAAAATAAAATAAAATAAAATAAATAGTAGAATATTTAATATAAAGTACAGATTGAATAAAATAAAATAAAATAAAATAAATAGTAGAATATTTAATATAAAGTACAGATTGAATAAAATAAAATAAAATAAAATAAAATAAAATAAAATAAATAGTAGAATATTTAATATAAAGTACAGATTGAATAAAATAAAATAAAATAAAATAAAATAAAATAAAATAAAATAAAATAAATAGTAGAATATTAAATATAAAGTACAGATTGAATAAAATAAAATAAAATAAAATAAAATAAAATAAATAGTAGAATATTTAATATAAAGTACAGATTGAATAAAATAAAATAAAATAAAATAAAATAAAATAAAATAAAATAAAATAAAATAAAATAAAATAAAATAAATAGTAGAATATTTAATATAAAGTACAGATTGAATAAAATAAAATAAAATAAAATAAAATAAAATAAAATAAATAGTAGAATATTTAATATAAAGTACAGATTGAATAAAATAAAATAAAATAAAATAAATAGTAGAATATTTAATATAAAGTACAGATTGAATAAAATAAAATAAAATAAAATAAATAGTAGAATATTTAATATAAAGTACAGATTGAATAAAATAAAATAAAATAAAATAAATAGTAGAATATTTAATATAAAGTACAGATTGAATAAAATAAAATAAAATAAAATAAATAGTAGAATATTTAATATAAAGTACAGATTGAATAAAATAAAATAAAATAAAATAAATAGTAGAATATTTAATATAAAGTACAGATTGAATAAAATAAAATAAAATAAAATAAATAGTAGAATATTTAATATAAAGTACAGATTGAATAAAATAAAATAAAATAAAATAAATAGTAGAATATTTAATATAAAGTACAGATTGAATAAAATAAAATAAAATAAAATAAAATAAAATAAAATAAAATAAATAGTAGAATATTTAATATAAAGTACAGATTGAATAAAATAAAATAAAATAAAATAAAATAAAATAAAATAAAATAAAATAAAATAAAATAAAATAAAATAAAATAAAATAAAATAAAATAAAATAAAATAAAATAAAATAAAATAAAATAAAATAAAATAAAATAAAATAAAATAAAATAAAATAAAATAAAATAAAATAAAATAAAATAAAATAAAATAAAATAAAATAAAATAAAATAAAATAAAATAAAATAAAATAAAATAAATAGTAGAATATTTAATATAAAGTACAGATTGAATAAAATAAAATAAAATAAAATAAAATAAAATAAAATAAAATAAAATAAAATAAAATAAAATAAAATAAAATAAAATAAAATAAAATAAAATAAAATAAAATAAAATAAAATAAATAGTAGAATATTAAATATAAAGTACAGATTGAATAAAATAAAATAAAATAAAATAAAATAAAATAAAATAAAATAAAATAAATAGTAGAATATTTAATATAAAGTACAGATTGAATAAAATAAAATAAAATAAAATAAAATAAAATAAAATAAAATAAAATAAAATAAAATAAAATAAAATAAATAGTAGAATATTTAATATAAAGTACAGATTGAATAAAATAAAATAAAATAAAATAAAATAAAATAAAATAAAATAAAATAAATAGTAGAATATTTAATATAAAGTACAGATTGAATAAAATAAAATAAAATAAAATAAATAGTAGAATATTAAATATAAAGTACAGATTGAATAAAATAAAATAAAATAAAATAAAATAAATAGTAGAATATTAAATATAAAGTACAGATTGAATAAAATAAAATAAAATAAAATAAAATAAAATAAAATAAAATAAAATAAATAGTAGAATATTTAATATAAAGTACAGATTGAATAAAATAAAATAAAATAAAATAAAATAAAATAAAATAAAATAAAATAAAATAAAATAAAATAAAATAAAATAAAATAAAATAAAATAAAATAAATAGTAGAATATTTAATATAAAGTACAGATTGAATAAAATAAAATAAAATAAAATAAAATAAAATAAAATAAAATAAAATAAAATAAAATAAAATAAATAGTAGAATATTTAATATAAAGTACAGATTGAATAAAATAAAATAAAATAAAATAAAATAAAATAAAATAAAATAAAATAAAATAAAATAAATAGTAGAATATTTAATATAAAGTACAGATTGAATAAAATAAAATAAAATAAAATAAAATAAAATAAAATAAAATAAAATAAAATAAAATAAATAGTAGAATATTTAATATAAAGTACAGATTGAATAAAATAAAATAAAATAAAATAAAATAAAATAAAATAAAATAAAATAAAATAAATAGTAGAATATTTAATATAAAGTACAGATTGAATAAAATAAAATAAAATAAAATAAAATAAAATAAAATAAAATAAAATAAAATAAATAGTAGAATATTTAATATAAAGTACAGATTGAATAAAATAAAATAAAATAAAATAAAATAAAATAAAATAAAATAAAATAAAATAAAATAAAATAAAATAAAATAAAATAAAATAAAATAAATAGTAGAATATTTAATATAAAGTACAGATTGAATAAAATAAAATAAAATAAAATAAAATAAAATAAAATAAAATAAAATAAATAGTAGAATATTTAATATAAAGTACAGAATGAATAAAATAAAATAAAATAAAATAAAATAAAATAAAATAAAATAAAATAAAATAAATAGTAGAATATTTAATATAAAGTACAGATTGAATAAAATAAAATAAAATAAAATAAAATAAAATAAATAGTAGAATATTTAATATAAAGTACAGATTGAATAAAATAAAATAAAATAAAATAAAATAAAATAAAATAAAATAAAATAAATAGTAGAATATTTAATATAAAGTACAGATTGAATAAAATAAAATAAAATAAAATAAAATAAATAGTAGAAACATAAATATAAGTACAGATTGAATAAAATAAAATAAAATAAAATAAATAGTAGAATATTAAATATAAAGTACAGATTGAATAAAATAAAATAAAATAAATAGTAGAATATTAAATATATAGTACAGATTGAATAAAATAAAATAAAATAAATAGTAGAATATTAAATATAAAGTACAGATTGAATAAAATAAAATAAAATAAATAGTAGAATATTAAATATAAAGTACAGATTGAATAAAATAAAATAAAATAAATAATAAAAAAAAAAAAATAAAAAATTAACTCGAAAAAATATTAGCATAATATATTTTTATATCTAAAGGTAATTCTTTTATTATTATTATTATTATTATTATTATTATTATTATTATTATATTCTATACTATTTTATAATTAAATTTGTAATAAATATGTTGAAATTTTTACTATATAAAGATTGTTATATTTCTTTTCAAAATAAATATATATTATCATTTTAAATGATTCTTAAATAATATAAATGTAAAATCTTTTATTATTATTATAGTTTTTGCTGTTTGTTATTATTTATTTATTTATTAATACTTTTTTTTTTTTTTTTTTTTTTTGATATATTCAATTTATAATTTTTTTTTTCACTTTGTTGACAACTGCATGGATAATTCCAATATAAGTTGATTTTTATTTGATAATTGTTCCTGCAAATTTTTAATTTTTGCCTTATATTTTTGTATTTGTAATTGATAATTTCCATTTTTGTTCAATTCCGGAGTTGTTACTCTAGACGTGGATAATGGTGAAGAAGTTATTGATATCGTTGAACATAATGAAGATGGTGGTTTATGATTATTATTATTATTTTTTAATATTTTCGTTTTAGAAGAAGACATGGTTAATGATCCATGAATATTCATTTTGGACTCATCATTCTTTGAATCATTTGTATTTTCTTTCTTTTCTATTTTTTGTGAAGATGGTCTTGATATCATCATTGAATTTTGTTCTAAATTATTTATTAAATCTTTATTCTCATTTTCTCTATCTAAATGTTTTTGGTCTTGATTATTTTCTTTATTATCATTTTCACTATTGATATTATCACTGCTGTTTTCACTATTTTCTGTATTTTTTTTGTTAATAACTACTTCTGAATCCTCATAATTTTCATTCTCAAATAATATCTCATTTTTAGTTTCTAATTCATTTTCATCACCATCTAAACTACTAGAGGATAATAATGAAAGAGAAGATTTTCTTCCATCATTATCATTATTATTAAATATAAAATTTTTTTCTATGGAGAATTCGTCTTCATTTACTATTTGGTTTTCTAATTCTTAAATAATATCATTTAAAATAAATAAATAAATAAATAAATAAATAAATAAATAAATAAATAAATAATAGCAATAATAATTACTAGAATTTCAAATAAAATGATTTTAAATAATAATTTTATATTTTTTATTTATTTATTTCCTAATTTTTTATATAAATATATATATTTACCTTTTATTCTATTCTTTAATTCAAATATTTCAATGGCACTTTCCATTTTAGTTTTAGATAAACTAGATCTTAAATTCTTAATTGTTTTTTCATAATTATCCTTCATTACTGACATTTCTTTATCTTTTTCATTCAATTTTAACTCCAAATAATGAATTGTTGCTGTCGTCCCATTGAATGGTTGTTTTTGCAATAACGAAGAGGAATTGGATTTAAATAGATTATTACTATTACCAGAAGTATTATTATTAATATTGTTATTATTATTATTATTATTATTATTATTATTATTATTATTATTATTACTAATGTCTGTTGATTTACTTAAATTATTAATATTAGTACTATTGTCATTAAGAAGAATATCATTAGAAGCTTCTCGTATTAATGGAGAAGATGTTGAATTAATAGATTTTATAGAACCTAATGGTTTCGATAGATTGGATGGTAATGGAGGTTTAGTATGAAATGACGAAGATAAATGAGAAGAAGGAGGAGGATTAATTTTAGAAAGTGAGGGTGGTGCCAATATGGTTGGTGATAAGGTTGATGATAATGAATGACGATTCTCTATAGTCCCAATGGATGATTTTAAATTGATTAGGGAATTTATACCTGTATCATTTTGATTTTCAGTACTCTTGAATTAAAAAGCCAAAAAAAAAATACAATTTTTAATAATAATATATATAAATAATTATTATTTTTTTTTTATTGTAAGTTGATTTTTTTCATGTTAAAATATTCATTATATAATGAAAATGGTAAATTGAAACAGTACGTAATATAATATAAAAAATATAATATTAAAAATATAATAAAAAATATAATTTAAAAATATAATAAGATAATTATAAAAAAATAAATTATTATTATTATATACAAATAGCTAATAAAAAATATATACTATTTAAAAATTAAAAAAAATTTTATTTTTAATTTATAATATATTCACTACTTTTGGCCTGTTTAATCTAGAGTTAACTAATTCATATTCTAATTGTGATATTTTTTTCTCTGCATTATAAAACTTCTCTTGCTCTCTTATCAATTTATTCTCAAACTATTAATTTTATTAAATATCATAAATAAATCACATTGAGTATAGTTAAATAAAAAATATATTTATATAATTAATAATTCATACACAATAAAATTAAATATAGATTAATTATATTTATAATAAATCATAAATTCTGTTAAAAAAAATTTCTCTTTTTATTAATATATATGAACCTTTAGCTCTGAATTTATTAATTTTTCTTTTAATTTTCGGATTATTCTGTAGGACTCTTGAAGTTTATCTTTTAATTCAACTGGTTCCTAATCAATATAAAAAAAAATTCATGAAAAAAGAAATTATAAATATATTAAATATTTAGTCAACATTTTATTATTCTACACATATTTTATATTATTTTATTTTTTTCTTTTAACTACGCTTTTATTTATGTTAAAAAAAATGACATTTTCTCTAATATATATATATGCCATTTACAATATTACTATCAGTTGTACTTGAAGGTTTTATCAATATATCATTCTTAATATCATTAATATTTTCCTCCTTATATATTTTTTCTAATTTTACTGCACTTTTTGACTTTTATTTATGTAATATATAACAATAACATATATCATATATAAATAATTATTAAATGTTAGTTTAATAGAGAACATATTTACGTTATCATATAAATATATTATTAATACTCATTATTTATAGGTATATACCTGTATTTCTTTTTCTTTAGAAGTATTTAGTTTTAACATGGTTCAAAAGTATAGTGGGAAAAAAATATTTTAAAAAAAATTTTTTTATTTATTAAATAAATTTTTAATAATAAATTTTTTAATTTTTATTGTTTAAATTTTAATTTAAACTTTTCTAATTAATATTTTATTTGTATCAAAAATTTAATAATGATTTTAAAAAATTAATATATATGTATAAAAAAAATTTTTTTTGTTTTTTTTAAGGATTTAATAAATAAACAAAATTTTTATAAATAATAAAAAAATAGATAAATATTATTCTTAAAAATTCTATTTATTATAGAAAATTAAAGAATGAGGCTATTTAAAATAATAATTGAATTTAATTTTTAATTTCTTTGTTTTTTTTTTTTTTTAGATTAATAGAATTTAAGATTAAATTAAAAAAAAAAAAAAAAAAGAATAAGAAATTATATTTTTCATAAAATTAAGAAGAAATTTTAATATTGCTTAATCTTATTCTTGACCATAAAAAAAAAAAAAATGATGAAAAAGATGGATGAAGAAAAAAAAAATTAATCATTGAGAATAATTTGAAATTCGATATATGTTTCCAACATCATTTTATAAAAAACGATTTCAAAAAGGAAATATATTTGTATTAGCTAATCATAAACCAAATGGAATTGAAAGTTCAGCAGTATTATTTGAAAAATGAAAATTGGTTCCACAATGAACCTCTAATTTATGTTCGTAATTTTGTTTCAAAAATTAGAAAATCGACAGAAAAAATATTAATGAAATATGTAGAAAATTATGCGAATTCAAAAGGAAAATGATATATTAGATTAGATTTTTCTTAATATAATATTATTAAAATCAAGGTTTTGTCCTTGCTGGAATTTGTGAATATGGTGAAAATAAACATGTCTTAAGACCATGAATAAATGTTCTCTTATTCTTTTTTTTTTATTTTTTTTTTTTTTTTTTATAATATAACCCTCAACACTTTATCAAAACTTTTTTAATAAAGGTTCCATTTTTATTTTTTAAATCGAATGAAAATGAAAAATGTTATATTTATTTTAAAATTTTAATTTTTTAAACATGAAAAACAGATAAATATTTAAAATTTCAATAAAATTTATTTAAAAAAGAAAAAAAAAAAAATAAAATATTTAAATTGTCTATAAATATAATTTAAAATTTTCTATAAATACAAATGAATCTTTTAATTATATATATAAACTAAATCAGTACTACTTGTTGATCTCTGGATATGAATTTAAAAAAGAATATTAAGATAAAGAGTTATAATATATTTTCCTATATTTATATGTTTAAATCATTTATTAAAAAACAAGTTTATCAAGAATATATATTAAATCTTACTATTAAAGTAAATGTTAATCATTAAAATTTTCACATTTTTATTATAAATTTTTAAACAATTTCGTCTCTCTTGAATGTGCCATCATCTCATCTCATAATAATAGAAGATGTTATATCTATAATAAAGTTCTTTAGTATTATAAATCCAGTATTAGCTACCACAGGAGCTAATACAAGAGTTAAATTTTTAATTTTCTATAATTGTCTATATATCACGACAATGGAACCGAAGCTAAGTCTATTATCATTGAGAGTATTTTTACTACCTCATCGAAATATTTATTTAAATCAATCTTTTTTTACAATTTATTATGGTAATCTTAATATTATATATACTAAGTATTAGCTGCATTATAATTATACATTATGTACTGTTATTAATTTACCAAAATATTAATATATTAATTATTAGACAGTTATTAAATAGTTATTATCAATCTTAGTTATTATCAAACTTATTTTATTAATTATATTTTGTTAAAAAACGTAATATTCTCTTACTTGTAATAATCATATAATCAAATATAAATAAATTAATTAAACAAAATTATATTCCAATATAAAGAAGAGACAACATTGAAGAAAATGTGGAACAATTTCCAATTTTTGATTAAGAAATACTAAAAATTTAATTAAAAGATTAAACAAAGCTAAAGAAAAATTTAGCAAAAGTTTACGTCATAATCAGACCAAATTATCAAAATTTCCATTAAAATACCCCAAATGATACAATGAGGTCTTAAACATCACTAACTGCTTTAGATCTCATTGTTTTATAAACTCTGAAATAGATATTGATGAAAAGAATGAAAATGAACTTAAACAAGATAGTGCTTCCTAATCCATTATCAAAAGCAGTTTAGATACAACTACAGCTAAACTTATTGAAGGGTGTGATATCACCTATAAAATGACAAAACAATTAGAAAGCTATTTTTTTCATTTTTTGCCATCAAAATTACATCAAATTTAATATCAAATTAAAACTTTAGAAACCGAAAACAACATTAAATTATATATGGATAAATTTATTTATTTATTCAACTTTAATAATAAGGAATTTAAAGATATGTAAAAATAAAATTAAATGAAGAAGCAAAAATACTATTTTCAGCTGAAATTATCGTCAGATTTGGAGTCCAACCAACACTTTTAGTCGAATTTAAGATTTTTGAGCAATTATGAAAACGTATGACTTTGACAAGTGTTTTTATTAAAGTATAAAGATATAAGAAGGACTGAATATAATAATGGAACCACATAAAATCTTTTGGTAACTAGAATCATACACAGTAAATCACCATATTCATATAAATTTAGCAATAATTCTAATAAAAAAAAAAAAAATTCTAACAATTTTTCCATAAATATGGTTACACTACAGATGGATGCTTCTTAAACCCAAAAAGAAAAGATAGTAAAGGAAATAAAAACTATCGATCCAATAACGTAAAAAAAACTAGAAAAATCGAAAAATTAGAAGATTCAAATGTTCTTTGTAAAGACGAAATTTTCACAGAGTTTTCAGGTAATATTAATATCAATACTATTCACTATGATACATCCAGTACTAGTCAAACAAAAGGACCAAGATGGATAATTGATAGTACTATTTTATTATATTTAACAAAGAGGCTAAAGGTCTAGATGATACAAAATAGGTCAATAATAAAATTATCACCTTGTCAGAATTTTAAGATAATTTGGCCTTAACGATTAGGTCAAGATGCTAAGTTATAGTATAGTAATTACACTTAATATTTAAATATTTTAAAATCATTTAGTTATGAATTATTGTTTAAAAATTTAAATAAGATTTTATTATATAAAAATTTATATATAGTTATATTATTTTATATTTATTACTATAATTTTTATGACTATAATAGCCAGAAAGATTTTTATATAACAAATTAAAATTAATTTATTATTAATATATACATAAATGATAAACTTATTTTATTTATTATTATTAAAATTAATAATTGAAATTGAAATTGAATTGAAATTGAAATTGAAAAGTAATTCAGTCTCTATTTTAACAATTTCGAGTTTTTATTAATTAATTATTTTATTAATTAATTAACAATAAATAAATAGATAAATAAATAAATAAATAAAATATAATATCACCAACTTAGTAAACTTAGTAAGTAATTATGTATGATAATAAAATTTTCTTTATTTGGTGTTAAAAAGTTATTTTATTTTCTTTAATTAGTTTCTTTCTTTATTATTGTAATATACGTAATTTAACATGATGTTATTAAAGATTTCGATTTTACTTAATCGAAAGTTCACTATACATCTAATATCAAAAAAATTTTAATCTCAACTTATTATCGTGTCAGAAAATAATTCACAATTATTGATTACGATTGAAGCAGATAGTTTAATAATTACAATTGCCATTGCATCACAATATAAATGGATCATAAGACAAATATATATAAAAGTAGCTTGTTTTAATGCTTAAATAGAAGAATATGTGTGGATATACCAGAAGGGATAAACACTAAAACTTTCGAAAATATTTGATATTAAATAATAATTAGATAGTTAAATAGTTAATATAAAACTTAATATAGTTAAACTATAATATTTTCTTTCATATAATATTCACGTAATTAATAAAAGTCATATTAACTATAAGGAATATATACTGAAAGTGTGAGATATTATATTCTTAATAATATATTTATCATTATTTGATAAATATACAATATAAAACAAAAGAAGCATATGTAATTTCATTAATATTTTATGTATTTAATAATGTGACGAAAAGGTGCATTAAATTCATGTATAATATATGATGATTTTATAGATATATGAAATTAATTGAAATTCTCTGACAATATTTTTGAATTATACAATCATTATTATGACGTTTAACAAGATAGTACATATCTCCATGGGTTAGGCTGTACTGACCTTGCTTCGAAGGGAAGTTAGGAACTGGAGAAACATTTTGAGAAAAAGCATACTAGAATATTCTCAGTAATAATATGCATGTAAGAGCACTAATGCTGAATACACAGTAAGGTCGTCCATTAGGGATAATTCTACCTATATGAAAGTGTGTGACTACTTTAATATTCACACTGCCCCTGAGGGGGAGTTGAAACCAAGGGTGGTACATATCGGAAATAAATAAATAAAAAAAAAAATTATTATATTTATGATTAATGATTAATTATGTTTATGAAAAATAAATATATATATATATAGATTTATATCTTATATATATGTATATAAATTTGTGGGGTAAGACAAATTTTTTTTTAAAAAAATAAAATGATTATAAAAAAAATAACTATTTCAATTAAAAATATTTCTAATTTTATATGGTTCAATATTAATATAAAATAAAAGATAAAATAGTATTTAAAGATTTAATTATTCAAAGTATGAAAAACTGTTTAAATTTTATAATTTATTTTTTAATTGTTTTTCTTTTTAATATTTTGTATAATTAATCATTTATTTATTTATTTATTTATTTATTTATTTATTTATTTATTTATTTATTTATTTATTTATTTATTTATTTATTTATTTATTTATTTATTTATTTATTTATTTATTTATTTATTTATTTATTTATTTATTTATTTATTTATTTATTTATTTATTTATTTATTTATTTATTTATTTATTTATTTATTTATTTATTTATTTATTTATTTATTTATTTATTTATTTATTTATTTATTTATTTATTTTTATAATTATATATTTGAAATACTGAATAATTATTAATCTAATCTAAATAAAAATTTTTTTTTAATTAAAAATAGTTCATTAATATTAATTGTTGATAATATAAATAATATTAAATTTTCTATTACATAAATATTAGAATTGATACAAAAAATTATAATTTAATGAACTGTCAACCAATCATGATATATGAATTGTAAAAGTAAAAATTTACATATTTATATAGATAAAAATTTTTTCATATCAAACTACAAATAATTTAAATAAAGTATAATTTTTTTTTTATAATTAGTAAATAAATATATAATTCGAAATGACTACTACAAACGTTGGAAACTTGGAATGCTTATTACCACCATCCTGGAAGACTTCCATCACCGAATGGATTCGTGAAGATACTCCATCTTTTGATTATGGAGGTTATGTTGTTGGTGATTCTGATGAAGTGGCTGTGTTATACGGAAAATCTAAGGTACACTAAAATTAAATATCCATCCATTTTTAGAAATTTTTGTACAATAAAAATGAATAAGAATTTACAATTAAAAAATTATTCAAATATAACCATAATAATAAATGTTATAAATATTTAAATTAAATATATATATGTATATAAAATACATTTTAATAAAAACATATAAATTTAATAAAATTTTTAAATATATATATTTTTATAAATTAAATCTATATTATTGATAATATAGGGTAAGTTAGCTGGTGTTCCATTTTTCAATGAAGTTTTCAACCAATGTGGTTGTAGAGTTGAATGGCTCTTAAAGGAAGGTGATGAATTCGATCCAGCTACTACTGAAAAGAAGCGTTTTGAAGTTGCCCGTGTTTATGGTAAGGCTAGATCTTTACTTCTTGGTGAAAGAGTTGCCTTAAACACTATCTCTCGTTGTAGTGGTATTGCTACTAGGTAACTATAAATATTAAAATATGATAAATATATGTATAAATAAATAATAAAAATAAAATATATATAAAAATTATAAATATTTTAAATATTACAAATATTATAAATATTATAAATATATATTATATTAATAATTATAAATATATATATTCATATTGATGATGAATAATTCAAATAATTATGCATTTTAAAATATTAAAAAATAACATAGAGCTACTAAGCTTGCTAACTTAAAGGAACAACACAAATGGCAAGGTGTTGTTGCTGGTACTAGAAAGACTACACCAGGTAATAATAAATTTACAAGTATTTTTAATAAAATATAATATTTATTAATAACTAATGATAATAATACTTTACTGAAAAATAATACTTTTTTAATTCTTTTTTTTTTTTTTTTTTTTTTTTTTTGGATATTAATATATTATTTTTATTATATATATAATAAAAATAACAAAAATAATATTAATAATAATATAAAACGAAATAAGGTTTCCGTCTTGTTGAAAAGTACGGTATGCTTGTTGGTGGTGTTGATACTCACCGTGTTGATCTTTCCTCTATGATTATGTTAAAAGATAACCACATCTGGAGTCAAGGCTCTATTACTGCTGCTACTAAGCAAGCCAAAAAGGTTGGTGGTTTTGCTCTTAAAGTTGAAGTCGAATGTCGTACTGAAGAAGAAGCAGAAGAGGCTATTACTGCTGGTGCTGATATTGTTATGTTAGATAACTTCAAGCCAGATGATTTAAAGGCCACTGCTAGACGTTTAAAGGAAAAGTTCTCCAACCGTACTGTCTTAATTGAAGCCAGTGGTGGTATCTCTGAAGACAATATTGTTGAATACTTTGATAATTGTAAGCTTATTAATATTATTATAAAATAAATAAATTTTATTAAAAATATATCTAATAATGATTAACATTTAATATTTATTTTTTAATATTATAAAAAATAATTTGTTAACAACAATAATAAATAAATAAATAATAGCTGTCGATGTTATTTCTCTTGGTTCCTTATCTCACGGTGTACCAATTATTGATTTTTCTTTAAAGATTCAACCAAAACACTGAGTTTTTTCAAATTTATCATGAATAAAAATTATAATATAATTTTTTCCCTTTAAATAAATACTCTTGAATAAACAAGAGAAACTGGAAAATAAAATTTTTATTAAAAAGAAAAAAAGAAGTATAAAAATAAATAATATTTGATATTAAAAATAAAATGATTATAGTTCTTTTATTACAATAAGAAAAATAAATAATAATAATAAAAATCATTTGTAAATATATAATCAAATATAATAAAATTATAATAAAAATAAACAAATTTAAAAATATAAACAATAAATATATATGATTTAATTTTAATTAAATAATATTTCTAATTAATTTTTTTTTTTTTTAAATGGTAAATAAATAATTTCAAAGTATTAAAAAAAAAAGTTTTTCTAATTAATATGTGAAAATTTTCAATTTTCCTTTTTTTTATTTTTTGTTTTTTAAATATTATACTTTCTCAATATTTAAATAGACTAATAGTTAAAAAATGGAAAAGGAAAAATAAATTAGTAATTCTAATTACAAGAAAAAAAATTTTTTTTTATTTTAATTTTTATATACGTAATATATATATTTTAAAAATTAATCTCAGCAATTATATATATATAATTATAATCTCATATTCATATATAAATATTTTTTCTTTTGTAAAATTATTCAAATTTAAATATAAATATATAAATTTATAATTTTTATTATTTAATTTTTTTTTTAAAAAAAAAAAAAAAGATCAATATATGTGTATATATAAAATAATAATAAAATATGTGGCTTATTTTAATTTATTTTGTTACTAATATTTATATTTTATGTAATTTAAATAAATTTAAAAATTAATGTAATCTTCATTATCTCTATCTGCAAACCTTAACATTTTTTTTCTTTTTCTTTTTCTTTTATCATAAATAAATATTATATATATATATTTATCGCTTTATATACTTTTTTATATATTAATTATTTCTTTTATATTTTTTTATTTTAATAATATTATAATATAATATTATACTTTTCATTATTAATAATAATTTATATATTACTGCTATTATTATTTTTTTTATTATTATTTAATATTATAACTGCTATTTTTTTTTTTTTTTTTTTTTTTTTGTGCTAATTTTCTTTAAATAAAAATTAAATAATTAGAGGCTAATTTTATTTTTATTATGTATATTTCTGATTATTATAAGTATTAAAGAATACGTATTGTGCATTAGGTTGTTGCTGAGCTATGACCGGTATTGATTGATAATAATATTCATTATCAGCTTTTAGTGGAGCTTTTTTAAAAGTTTTGTGGAATGAAGATTTATGTATATTAAAACCGTTTCTTTTTTGAATCCGTTGATTGTTACTAAATCTTTTAGACTTAAATATTCTTTTATCAGTAGAAAGACATATTGATTTATTATTATTATTTTTATTATTTACTTCATTTATTGATTCGTCATTATTATTATAATTAATTTCTTGTTCACTAGATATAGAATTACTAGTAGTAGTAGTAGTAGTAATTTCTTGTTCACTAGTCTGATTATTACCAGTACCAAAATTAGTATTATTATTTTCTTTATTTATAATATTGTTTTCCATGTAATTTACTACTTCATTATTATTATTATTATTATTATTATTATTATTATTATTATTTATAAGAATTTCGTTACTATTGATATTTTCATTTGAATTCTTACTATTACTGGTTTTGTTATTATTATTTTTAGAATCATTGGAACATTTATGGGTAATTAAATTCTTATTATTATAATGATAATAATTATTATTTCTTTTAAAATAAGGAAAATAAAGTGGTCTCTTTTTATTAAAATTAAATCTTTTATTATTATTATATCTATGGGAGGAAGAACTTAATTGTTGATTAAGATTAGGAGAATTATCAATAATAATATAATTTGAACTATTAAATGGTGTAGAAGAAACAACTGTAGCCATGGCTTGAGTAGGGTATAATATCATTGGTGTTGATAAAACAGAAATTCCTTGAGAATTAGGTGTTGTAATTAGTGTATAAGGCGTGGCCGTATTGTAAATTACTGGACAATAAGAATTAGTAGTCATATTACCGCAGTAGTCAGTTTTCATCACCGGTATTAATTTTTCTCCTAATATATTAGAGCCATTACTATTCCTGAGATAACCCTGTGGAATAAAATAACCTTGCGAAAAATTGGAATAATTCTTTCCTTTTCGAATATGTCTTTGCATTATGCTTGATGAACTATAAGAATTATAAGACCTTGAATGAGAAACAACAGATGGATAATAATGCTTATTTCTTCTCATTCTCATTGGAGCGGAAGAATAAAATACAGAGGATTTAGAGGTGGTTTTAGTATTATTATTTAATGGAGAGGTAGTAGTAGAAGAATTATTATTTATACTAATATTCACATTTATATTAGGAGAACAATTTTGACCTTGTTCCTTATCTAAAATAGCAGATGATTTTACAGTCAATTCGGTAGTAGAAGCAGTTAAATTATCCTTAGTAGAAAATGTTGATGTAGTAGAAATTTGGGAATAGCTTGGATGAACCAAAGTAGCTGAAGAAGAATCTGATTGTTCTGAAAACACTGATGATACAGATAATGATGGTGATTGTTGTATAGAAGAAGTTGTACTAATAAAAGACTTTACTAAATATGGTTCTTTAAAGGAGGATAATAATATATCAGTAGATGGTTTTGGAGATAAATCTATTGTTGTATTGTTTTTAGTATTATTATTGTCTTTACCACTATCAGTATTATTACCATAAGTATTGGCTTGTTCATCATTAAGTTGTTTATTTTGATTTGCTAAATCATCAAATGAAGATATTAATGTTTTCAATGAATGTGAAGAAGTGTTTGAAGATTTGTCATTCATGGTATTATTGTATTTTCTGTTAGATACTGAAAATGATTTAGACATTCTATTACGTAAATAAGAATTATTTTTTCTATTATTGCTGTTACTATTAATTCTTCTATTTTCTTCTATTTCATTCTTCTTTTTACTATTATTGTAATTATTTTTATTACCTCGTCTTTGCATATTTCTATTATATTCTTCATTATTAATTTGTGTATTATTCTTATTTTTAAAATCATTCTTATGGTATGATATACTATTTGCTTCATCATTATTTTGACCAATTCTTGGAGATAAGAATGATAAATCTTGTTCTGGATTTATTAAGATAATAACATCATCTTCAGAATCACTTAATTCAGAAGTAGTCGAATAGTTATCGGATACTTCACTCGAAATATACGAATCATAACAAGTATCTTCGTCAGAATCATTATCTTCATTATCAGAGTCATCATTTAATGAATGAACAGAATGAATTGATGGTGCTTCAGCTATTTTTTATAAATTTTAATTTATAAATAAATAAATAAATAAAAATAAAATTATATAAATAATTTTAATAATTTAATCAGAATTAAATTTTATTAACAATTTTTTAACTGAAAAAAAAAATAATAACAATAAATATATAAATTTAATTATAACTTATAATAATAAGGCATAATAATAATAAAAAAAAATTATAAAAATATCAAAAATAAAACAAAAAAGATTGAATAATAATAAAAAATATACATATTAATATATATCTTACATATTTGAGGAGTAATTGGTTGTGAAAACTTAATTGAATTCTTTGTATCAATTATTGGACATTCTGATTTATTTTCACTCTTTAGTTCAATAACTGCAGACGATGATGATGGAATTGAAGATGAATCTGAAGAAGAAGCTGCTGTTAATGTTTTTTCTTCTTTCTTTTCTGTTATTTTCTTTTTAGGGTATGATTTAATTTTATCTTTATCGTTTTCTGATGATACAATTGAAACCATTGATGAAGAATTATATGACTTTTTGTTAAGTGATGCAAAAGATGGATTTGAAGATGATATAAGTGTTTTAGATGATGATAAAGATTTTGAACTGATAGTAGTTGATGAGGAGGAGGAAGATGCTACTACTGAAGCAATAGTAGTTACTAACGAGGAACTAGAGGATCTTGAGGATGGTGTAGTAGTAGAGGTAGCTTTCTGTATAATAAAACTTTCGTAAAATATTGGAACAGGTGAAGATGGAATTGATGTAAACTTGGATGAAGAAGTAGAAGATGATAAAATATGATTTTCTTGTAAATCCATCCTTTGTCTCTGTTTTTTCTTTTTCTTTTGTAAATTTACTTGTTGTAACGATCCATTTTTCTTAACATTTTCTTTTTTATTATTGCAAATCTTTAGACTTTTTCCTTTATTCCTATTATTTTTACTAATCAAAAAAAAAATATATATATATATATATATAATTTATTAATATTAAATTATTTGTTTTCCTTATTTATAAAAATAATCTACGTTATATAGAAATATTTATTCATATTTCATACATTTTTTTTGGTACATGATAATCAAGTTCATCTAGATATATTTCAATCTTTTTTAATATTAATAATGGTGATTGAATACTAATTATTAAAAAAAAAAAAAAAAAAAAAAAAAAAAAAAAGATATATAAAATATACATATATATATATATATTTAATATTTATTTCATTTCAAGATTATTTAATAAAATTTTTTAGTGAATATCTTACTTTTTTAAAAAGGTAGATATTGAATATTTAAAATTTGCTAGATTTAAAATGCGATAATTAATATTTTGAATGTATTCAAATGGACTATAAGTAAATATCTATAATAAATTATATATTAAATATTATTAATACTTTCATTTCATTTTATTATTATTTGAATTAAGTAAATTATTACATTTTTATTTTTTTTATTTTCTTCATTTACTATTTCCAATGGATCATCCAAAAGATTATTATATAAATTTTCTTTATTTTTAAATTTAATAATAATAAAAAATAAGAAAAACGTATTCATTATATAATATAAATATGTTTACATTTACAGTATTATTAATTATGCTTACTAAATTGTATATTCTTCAATATATAGCCTACGCATATTGCTTTTAACTTTTTATAATATACGGTAACCCAAATAGCTGTTATGACAAAGAAAAGTATGTATATAACTAAAAAACTAGAATTGTCTTGCTGTGTCTTATTGTATGACTTTTTTATAGTTTTTTCCATTTTATATATATATATATATATTAATTTTCTGATAAATTATTTATTAAATAATAATTAACTTATGTATGTATATAATTTTTTGTAATATTTATGTATTGTTGTAATATGATAATTATTCAAGTTTTAAACGGCGTTTTCTTCTTATATATTTAAAATATTATTGTACAAAATTATAAAATGAAAAGAAAAGTATATATTTTTCTTGTATTTCAAAAATATTTTACTAATTTAGGATTAATTAGTTCTATTTAAATTAAAAATTTCATGTATAATAATATTATATTTATTTTTCTTTAAGTAAATAATAATTAAATAAAAAAAAACTTATGTACAAGTGAATATTTATTGGAAAAGATAAAAAATGAAATAATAATGTTAAAATATAAAATTTTTTACTATATCAAAAATAAAATATATAAAAATTATATATATTTTTATAGTTTGTTCGTTTTTTATAAAAATAGTTTAAAAATTGAAATAATTTAGCTATATTTGATATGTTTTATATATATTATATATGATTATTTCCTTTTTATATAATAATACGATACGGAATATTTCAATATTTCGTAAAATATTTGTTTCAATAATATAAAATATTTTATATTAACTTTTCTTTTTTTTATATTTTTCCTTCACCTTTTTTTTTTTTTTTTTTTTTATTTTTTATTTTTTGTGAGTATTTCTTTTTTAAGTTCTTAAAAATTAATATTTTATTATTTAACTCACTATATCCATAATTTATTATTATTATAGAGAAATTTGTATTACTATTAATAATATTCACTTTTGATTATAATTATAATAATGTTTGATTACATTATTTTTAAATATATATTAACATAGTAATTCACTTAAATATCGTTATTTATATATCCTCCTTTAAAAACGTATATATTATAAGCAAAATAAAAATAAATATATATATTTGTATATATATATATATATATATATTTTTGCGCTTTAATATTATTCTTCTTTTTTATTATTATTACTACTGTTGTATTCTTTCTTTTTTTTTTTTTTTTAACTTATTTCTAAGAAAAGAAAAACGCGCTTTAACCACTGAAATATTTTTTAAAAAAAAAAAAAGGCAATACTCCTTTTAGTTCAACCTGGAAATTAAAATAATATATTATTTATATTATACATATTATATTAAATAAAAAATAGAAATGTAGAAAAAAAATAGAAAATAAATATATAATTTCAATTAAATTTATTACATTTTTTATAATAAAATATTATTTTAATAAATAATTCCTTTATATTATGTTAATCACATTATTACAATTAATATGATATATACATATGATATATACATACAATATAAAAATATATAAAAAAATAAAAAAAAATATTGTATGAACGTGAAAGATATATTACTATTTTTCTTATTCCTCAATACCTTAATTAAAACTGTAATATCTTGTAAATAATATTGATTCTTTTCTTTTCGTGATTTTCCTTCACCTTATTATTATTGTATTAATTACTGTTATTTCCTTTTATTGTAAAAAATTTTTTTCAAATAAATAAATATTGAACGTATATTAAAAATAAAAATAAAAAAGAAACGAAAAAAATTATACGCATATGTATATATGTAACAATACTATTATTTTTTTAGGAAATTAATTAAAAATATTTCAAAATATTACAATATATATTGAAAATATTTTTTAAAGAATATCATATATATTATTATTTAATATTAAATCTACATTATAATTTAATTTTTTTTACTTTCTTTGATTAATAAATAATTAATAAGCTAGAGATTTAAATTTTGAATCAATTAATATATATAAAAATAAAGAAAAAAAATATTAAAAAAAAAAAAAAAAAAAAAAAAAAAAAAAATTAAAAAATTAAAAAAAACTATATAATAAAATAATAAAATTTATTATTATTTTATTCTTTTATTAAAATAATTAATATTTTCATTTTTATTTTATTATAATTATTTTGTGTTATTATGATTATTATTATATAATAATATTGATGGAGTAAATACAATTTTAATATATATCTAATTATTTTTAAAATATAAAAAATTATATATAAAAATAAAAATAATAAACTGATTGTAATAAAAAAAAAATAATAGTAATTAAATATTTATACTATTAATAATTTAATAATTAAAAATATTACAGATAAATAAAAATACTACAATTAAAATAAAATATTAAAATTTAATTTTGTTAAATAAAATTAAATTAAATAAAAAATTATTAAAATTAATAAAAGTTTAAATAATTAAACAGAATATAAAAAAAATAAGATTAATTGAAAATTTTAAATTTCAATTAATACATGATTCCTATATATTGAATTATATTTCATTCATATGTGAATATTTTTTATTTAAAAATTAAAAAAAGGTTTATTATTAATCATGATAAAATTATATATATTATAATTAATATGTTAGATTTAAATATTTTTTCTTTTTAGAAATTATTATTTATATGTTATCTTTATATTTTATAAACATCCTTATTAATAAAATTTAATTCAATTATTATTTGACTATTCTTTTTTTTTTTTATATATAATTTAATAATTATTATTTAATAGAATTTATTATAAAAATTTAATAGTAAAAAAAAAAGTATATATATAATATTCATATACAATAGTAATTATATTTAATAAAAAAAAAAAGGTAAAGAAACAAACTTTAAATGATATTATAACCTTTATACAAATATTGATGTGTTAATGAATGCTTGTTTTTATATTTTATTAATCACATTTTTTATTCGGATTTAAAATAATAATAATAATAATAAAAATAATAATAAAAATAATAATAAAATAGGATGGGAAAATATGAATTCAAATTTATATTTTGTATTTTGTTTAAGATGCTTATATTTATAAAAGGCGATTAGAATAAAGTCTTTTGATTGTTATCAAAAGCATATTTCTTTATTACAGGTTTATGAAGTATATATATTTTATCATCTTTATTCATATGTGACAAAAGTATATATTTTATATAATATTATAATATATCTTAATTTCAAATAAATTATATATTATACTATCCATATTTTTCAAATAAAAATATTCTATATTTTATAAACATAAATATACTATAAAAATACCTTATTATAATAAAGAATACATGTATAAAAATTTAATAATTATATTTATAAATAAAATATAATATTTATTACTAAATACAAATTTTCATAAGTTTTTATCTAAATTAATTTATTAAATTTTTTAACTTAGGAAAAAAATATATATATATCATTTATACCAAGTATATATATTATAATATTTAATTAAAAAGTTTTTTAATTTAAATATTTTAAAATATTATAAAAACTTTAAATAAGAATTAAAAAAAAAATAAAATAAAAAATAAACAATAAAATTTTAATATTTTATATATTTTATATGTTTTATAATTTTATAAATATTTATTATACATTTAATTTTATTAAAATATCTAATATAAAAATTAATATATGGATTTTTAAGCAAATAGTATTTTTTATATATTATATTTATTATTTAGTTTTAAAGGAAATTAATAACAAAAGCTTCCAGTTTATTAATCTTAGTTATATAGATTGAATAAAAATATAATGGTAAATATAGAATAAGTATAAAACACAAATTTGTATTATATAATTATAAATATAATTATATTTTTAAATTATCATGATAGGAGAATAATGCCTTTATTTAAAAACATTTTTAAATATTAAAAAAAGAACATTTTAATATTGATTTTTTATTTGATATCTCATGGTAAAAAATTACGACAATTATTAAATAAAATTGTATGTGAATTAAAAAAAAAACTTTGAAAAATCAATTTAATAATTTGTTTATATTATAAAATCAAATGTATGCTTACCAAATAAATAAACTTATTTAATCAATTATTAGGACCAGATCTTTTTTTTTATTATTATTATTTTTAGATTATTATATTATATAAACTATACAAATATAGTAGTTTACCTTTTTTTTTTTTCTTTAAAAAAGAATTTATTCATTATTTAATATCATTAATAGTTTTTAATTTAATATCTAAAATTAGTTATAAAAAAAATATGGTAAAAATTATATATATAAATATCTGTAATAAATATGTTTTAATCAAAATTAACTTTATTGAATGTTTTTTACTTTTGTTTCTATTTCTTTTCTTTTAAATATATATATTAATATATTAATATATATTTTTATATTGTTAAAATAATTATTTTTACAATTAAAAAATGTAAAAATAATTTATAAAATCAATTTTACATTTTATATAAATCGTAAATAAAGTTAAAATATTTAATATTTTAGTCTTTATAATAATAATAATAATAAATAATAATAATAATATTATTATTATTATTATCATAAAAAAAAAGTTTAAAATTTAGCAAAAAAATTTAAATTAACATAGATATTTAATTATTTTTAATGTATTAATTTGTCTTTATTGATTTAAAAAAAAAAAAAAAAAAAAAAAAAAAGAAAAAAAAAAAAAAAAAATAATAATAATAATAATAATAATAATAATAATAATAATAATAATAATAATAATAAAATAATATTAAGAAACTTATTTTTATATTTAATTAATATTAATTTAAATACAATTATTTTTTATTTATTAATATTTATTTATTTATACTTTTACTTTCATATAATAATATTTTTTGAAAAATATAAATTTTTAAATTACACAAATACAAATATAGTTGATATAATAATATCTAAAATTAATACCATTATTAAATTTTTTTTACTTTTCCATTTATGAAATTTTTTAATTTCTTCATCTTTTATATCAATAACTTCAAAATATCCAGAAATACTAATAAAATAAAGTATAAAATATATAATAATAAATATAATTATATTATATAATAATGTACATTAATAAATTAATTTTCTAATTATTTTTTATTAAAAAAAAAAAATACATTTATTATAATATATATATTATTTATTTTAAAATTATAAAAATTAATAACTATTAAATTATAATAATAATAATAATAATAATAATAATAATAAAAAATATAATAATTAAATATATATATAATCATATTTACCTTTTTCCCATAAATCCAATTATAAAATCAAAATCATTAATATAGACAGATATGGATTGTAACGCAATAAATAATGGTATATAACTAAATAATACTCGTATTAAAATTGAACTTTTATAAAATACCAATATAAATAGATATCCTATTACAATAAAGAATAATAACAAACCAAATGAAAATCGTAGTAATGAATGCTTTCGTGAAACATTACTTTTTATACGTTTTATAAGGAAACGTTGATACGGTCCAATATTTAATATATATAAGGCTTGTTGATATATATTTTCAAATAATTCATATCCCCATTGTTTTTCTTCATATATTTTTTTCTCCAATTCTCGAATAGCCATTGGTGATATATCTATATTTCTATTTTTATCCTCATTAATTAAATAGGTTTCAAATATTTGCTTAGCACTATATAAAAGGTCTTGAGTAGAAATATTTCGTTTTACACTTGATGAATAAGACTGAAAAGATGTATTTCCCGGAATAGAAATAGTCAAATTAGATAAATCCTGTTCATGATAATAATTATCTATTTAATAATTTTATAAAAGTAATTGTAAAATAATAAAATTATAAAAAAATATTATTATCATTTATTATAACATTTAATATATTATGATATTTAATTAAAAGAATATAAAAGAATATAATATAATATAATATAAAAATAAAAAAAAGAAATAAAAAAAAAAAATTGAAACAAAAATATATATTTATATATAAGATTAAAAAAAAATAAATATAAATATAAAAATAAAATTATATAACTATATACATATTAATAAAAAAGAAATAGTATATTGTCCTATAGAAATATTGTACTAATACAAGATTAATAAATTAAACATTTCAATATAATGGTATAAAAACTATTATTAATTTTAAAAATTCTCAATATATATAAATGTATATATAAAAATAAAAAATAAATAGCATATAAAATAATCATAATATAGTTCATCCATGAGAATATACATATAAAAAATTTATATAGAAAGTATTTCCATTATTTCTCATAAATAAAAAAAAATAAAAAAAAATAAAATAAAATAAAAATGAATTTCACAAATTAAATGTATCTATTACCTGAATAATCATTTGAACTTAAAAAAGAATTAAAACGACTATTATCGTTTTCAATATTTTTAAAAACATTATTATTATTATAATTATTATTATTATTATTATTATTATTATTATTATTATTAATACGATGATTAAGAATATTACTCAATTCTTGATTTGAACTGTTGGTCGAATTATCATAAGTATTATTATATAAAGAACTATGATTATCTATAGAAAAAGATCTTACACTTTTATAGGAATCAATTAAACGTTTATGAGAAAGTAAATCTAATAAAAAATCTAAATAATTATCCATGGATTCAACTTCTTTTAACCATACATTAAAATTATAAGTACAAAATGGAGCAAGAGTCTTATTTTCTAAGCAATCCTTCAATGAAGGAAAAACAAACATATGATATTTTATCTTTTCGAAAATTCCATTATAATTATTATTTTCTAGAAAATTATTATTCTCTTTTTCATTTATTAATCTTGTATAATAAGAAATTTCATTATCAGTGGCATACTTATAGAATTTACTCATTGTACATAATTTAAAACAAGTAATAAATAATTTTATTTAATAAAATTTAATCTAAAATTCTAAAATAAATATAAATTAAAAAATAATTGTTATTAAATTTTAAATAAATAAATATAAAATAAATATTTTATCAATAAAATTTGTTTAATTCATATTGTATATTTTCTATTTTTTTTTTTTTTTTTTTTTTTTTACTTACTTATTTATTTATATTTTAAAAAATTAAATTTTATTAAAAAATAATAATATAAAAAAATTTAAATAATAGTAACATGTTGATAATAATCAATCAATAGAAAATATATTATATAGTAATATACCAAATAAATTTTATATATTATATATAATAAATCGATAATATTATTATGTATGTTTTTTTTTTTTATTTATTTATATGTATTTTTATATTTAATGGTTAATTATTCTTAAAAATTAAATAAAAATAATAATATATTTTTTAAATTAAATTAAATAGATATATAAATTTTGATATTAAAACTATGTGGCTAAAATTTTTAATTAGGTAATGCTATTATAGTAGAAATAATAATTAAAGTGATAATAAATTATTTCAAATATTCTAAGATATATGAATTTTGTACTATATTATAATACTTCTAAAATACCAGAACTTAAAATATTCTTTATTTAATATTCATTTAATTAAAATTTATTTAAATATTCATAAAATTATTATGAAAAACTTAAACATAAATTATTTTAAAATCAATTAATGACAGTTCTTTTTTATTTCTATATCTATTTTTTTATATATATACATTAAAAAAAAAAAAAAAAAAAAAAAAAAAAATATATATATATATATATATATACCTTATTTATAAATAATCCATATTGAACCTCCAAAGTATATATTATTCAATATTAAATTTTGTAAACATTAAATATGTGAAATAAATGAATTTTTTGTAAAATGAAATTTTCTTTATAAATCAATTATATTAATAATAACGTTGTCAATTAAATATTGATGACCTCTTTAGCATATGAACTTTAACAATTTTTTATGAAAGTTATTATCTTTTGTGTAATAAATTTCTTTATAATGTTAAAAAAAAAAAAAAAAAAAATTATCTTTAATTATTAATTTATTATATACTTTTGTACTTTTAAATTCTAATAGTTCTGCTTAGTATTATATATATATAAAAACAAAAATAATTATTGTTATTTAAATATCTTTCATGATAAATTTGTTAAAGAAATTATACTGTATTTCTTTTTAAGACAATGAATAAATTTTATTTAATAATATTAATTAAAAAAAATAAAATACATGGAATTATTTTACATTAATATTAAAAAACAACAATATAAGTTTTAAGAACGAAATGGCCTTTAACTCTTCGATGATAACACTATGTGGATAAAAATTATCATTCGAATTTGTATCAGAATTTCTTCTTTGTCTTATCATTTCGATGTCGACACTCTTGACAACAGTAGATCTAATATTATACAAATTTATTATAATATAAAAATTTCCAATCACAAAAGGCATAATATTAGTAAGGAATTCCGTAAGCCCCAGAAATAATGAATTCAAGAAAGAAGAAATCTCTTAAAGGTACAAAAACCATATCAATTGAAAAATATTATTAATAAATAGCCTATTTGACCAAAGCCGATCATTAAGATTTCATATATTGCATTTCCGCCAATAAGAAGATATAGTACGTAAAAAATAATATTATCATAAAAAACTTCTTTAAAACTAGTACAAAAACCATATCAATTCAATGCATAAAACCATGCATATTTTATTCCAAATTAATGCTAAAAAGGCATCCAAATACAATACTATTATATATATTATTATTGTTATAATTATTATATCAACAGTTTAGCTAATATATAATTTATAAACTCATCAGGAATGTTCAAAAATTTCTCATGAACAAATTAATAAAATGGAGTAATTGTATAATGAATTATTCTCAGTAAAACTTAACATATTTTCCCAGGAAGTTTATTAAATATGTCTGCGCACTACTATGTTAAAAAAGAAGTGTTTTTACTTTGTTATTTATATCCTATTTGTCTTTACAGATATAATAAATTTATGTTGAATTTCCAAAGTTTATAGCAACTACTATGGTTTTACTTTATTACTTTATAACATTTGAACCAAAATGATACTTTAAATTTTAATTATTATAATTTATATACTTGAACAATTAGTTATCCCATTATATCAATTCGAGAAAAAAATAAAAATAATATAAAAATATTTTAAAAATTTATAAAATTATTATTTTCATATGAAAAATATACAAAAAACAATATATCATTTTTAATTATAAACACATATGATAAATAGTTTTATATTCTTTTAAATTATATATTAATAAATTGTTTAGATAAATCATTACAATTAATATTTTTATTTTTTTTATTTTTCTTTTTCTTTAAATATATTAAACTAAATTAAATTAAATTTGAATTACTTAAAAATTAAAAATTATATAAATAAATTAAAAATAATTATAAATTCTATTTTCTTTATACTATAAAATATGAGGTATTAAATAAATAAAATAACTTAAAATGATTAAAAAATAATATATTACATATTAAGAAAAAATAAAAAAAAAAAGCTTCATTATATAAGTCATCATTAAATTCATTTTGAACCATGCTTTATTTTTCTTTTTAATGCAGAAGCAAACTTTCCCTTCTTTCTGTTTTGTTTTCCAAGGGTATCTACCAAATCATCAACATCTTTAAATTTACCCTTTTTATGAGAAACATTTTCTTCACCAACATATCTCCTAGAATTCATCTTTCTCTTTCTTAAGATACCAGTACCGTAATTAGCTTCATCTTCTTCATTAACAGCTCTATCAAGACCTTCCAAATCTCTGAAGTCACTTAAGTTATTAAATTCATCTTGTAAAGACATTACACCACGACGTTTATTCATTCTCTTTCTGGCCTTCTTTTCCTCACGAGTCAAAGTGAAACGCATAAAGTTTTCTTCTTCATACTTTTGCTTCTCTAATAATTTTTCATCCATCTTTGTTGCTACTTCATGAAGGCCATAACCTGTACCTGCAGCAGTTAATTCTTCGGGTCTACTATCATATTGTTCTTGTAAATCGCGAAGTAATCTAGATTTAGCCGCACGGCTTTGTTCACGTCTACTTAATTCACCAATATTTCTTGATATTGGTTTTTCTTCAAAGTGCATTGGAACAATTTTTGGTGGTCTATACAGCTTAGGTTCATCTGAATCCTTTTCCTTTTCTTCTTCATCTTCAGAGCCTATCATATTCTTTGGATTAGGTTTATATTGTAAAGGATCTTGTAAATCACTACTTATTGAGCCATTAGCCATTTTAACTAATTTATCAATTTGATACTTTAATTTTAATTCTAATGGTTTCATCTTTTCAAGTATAGTTCTTTCTTTAATCAATTGTAAGATTACTGGATGATTTTCAATTTTTTGACCATCCAACTTAAGCATAAAATAATAACTTAAATTAATAATATAACTAAGCATTACATTATATTTGACATCCAAAAAACTAATACCTTTAGATAATTCGAAATCTTCATCTTCAATTTTTTTTTCTAATGGTTTTAATTTATTCTTTACTTCTATTATTTTTTCTTTAAAATCTTTTAAATAGGTAAGAAATTTGGTTTTATCTTTTTCATTTATTTTAATATTACCTATATTTTATTGTATTGAAATATATAAATATTAATTATTAATTTTAACAATAATCATAAAACTGAAAAAAATAAATAAAAATTAAATTAAATAATGTTAAATTATATTGAATTTATTATTAATTTATCTGAATCGTTTGAAATCTTTATCTATAAATGTTACAAGTAAAGAAAAAATCAATTCAATATTTATATTCCGTGGTTAACCATTTATATCTTTTACAGGGATTAAAAGATAAAAAACTTTTTGTAAATTAGTTTTATTAAATTCAAACTTGATTTTTTACAATAAAACTTAATTTCCATTCCCACGGGTAAAAATATATTTATATATCTTTTAATTATTAAACTTTTACCTTCTTCCATTTCTCTTTATTTTTTTTATACTTAATTTTTAAATTTCAATTATTGTGTTAATTCTTTTTAATTTTTCTTTAAAAAATTGAATTTTTCATTTAATTGAAATTTAAAAAATAAATTATTATTATTAACAAAAAAAAAAAAAATTAAAGTTAATAAAATTTTTAAAATTTGATTGGCTATTTTTTAAAATATGATTGATCAATAATAATGAATAATAAATAGTTTTTACACTTTATGCTATTTCATTATGACTAATATTATAACAGTAAATTTTATAGCATTCACAATATATTATCAATTTATAATTTTTTATATTATTCATTTGTTAAATTAATTTTAAAATCTTTTTATATTTTATTATATATTAAGTTATTAAAATACAATTAATTTTATAATACTATTTTTAAATGTATTATTATTATAAAATTTTATTGTATATTCTATAAAAAAATGCTCGTAAAATTATTACGAGTTTTTGTTAAATATCAAAAATTAAATAAATAGTTAACTTTTTTTAACTCGAAATAAAAATCAATTTCGCTTTAAATGATATTAAATAATAATAATAATAATAAATAAAAAAAAAAAAAAAAAAAAAAAAAAAACAATAATGATAATAATTTATTGTTGTCATATATTATTCTTGTAAAGTTAATAAGATAGATGCTGTTAACATTTATTATAATTAATAATATGATTATATAATTAATATATGTACAATTATTTTTAATTAATATATGTACTATTATTATTAATATCATACCCGCAATTAATTGTAATTCTTGATATTCTTTCATGTTTTCTTGAAGATTTTCCATAATTTGTAAATATTTAAAAAGAGTATCTCGAGGCCATATTGTTTCTTTTTGTTTACTCAAAAGACCATTTAATGTATTACTAATAGTGTTTTCCCAACCTTATGTATATATAATAATATAAAATTAAATAAATTTAAAAGCACAGACAAAAATATTAATATTATTCATCATTTATTTAATATGATTTATTATAAAAATAATTTTTCTTTTAATACTTATTAAAATAAAATTGTGTAATTCACCTTGTGATATTTTATTACTAACAATTAGTAATCTTTGAATTGTCTCAATGATATCAGAATCTTTAATATCTTCTAGCCTTTATTAACAAATTATTATAAATAATTAATAATAGAAATAATTAATTTATCTAATAATCAATAATATCTTATTTATTACTTTTCAGTTGAATCTTTTGATATTATATCATATATATAATAAAAATATAAAAAAAAAAAAAAAAATAATAATAATAATAATAATAATAATAAAAAAAGAAAGTTAATATATTAAATTAATTATTATTGATTAATGTAATTTATTTATTAATTAAAAATACTCATTAAATATTAGTTAATTTTTCATACCTTCTTCTTTTATACTACTTAATTTTTGTGTTGAAATATTGGAATTATTATATTTACTATCAAATTCATTTAAATTATTACTAAAATTAATACTATTATTATCTTTTTTAACTTTATAACTTAATAATGAATCATTCAATCCAAGTTGATTTCTTTTATTTTCCACTTCTAATTTATCATAGTATTTTTTATCATCTACTGTTCTTTTCAAATTATCGCTATATCATCAAATAAATTATTAATATTTTTAACATTTTTTTTAAAAAAAAAAAAAAAAAAAAAAAAAAAAAATTAATATGTTAACGTTACATATATATAAAAAGGGAGTGAATTATTATTTACATTGATGTATTTATATTTCCTTGAATTCTTAATTCTTCATTTAATTTTTTCCTCATATGTTCAAATCTTTTAGTTTTTATTAAATCTGCTCTTTGCTCATTCATTTCATCATTAATTTTATCGAAATTATTCACTATAAATTTTTTTTTTTTTTTTTTTTTTTTTTTAGTTTTAATATAATATATAATAAATATTATAGAAAAAAATTTATATTATGATATCTAAAGAAAATATAATTATATTAATTAGAGTACCCATAACACCAACAAATACATTTCTGAAAATAAAAGCACCAAGACAAGTCCATATTAAAATATAAGTTGTAGTAACAGCTGGATTTGAGATAGTTGATATTTCTTTGACCATATCATTCCATTGATCGAAAGTCAAAAGTTGAAATAAAGTTTTAAAGCTTTCACCTAGAGAACTAAAAACTTTTATTAGTAATTCTTTATAATAATAATAACGAAAAAATAAATTTTAATATATATTATACCCAAATCTATCATGAAAACGAAGATCATTTTGAGATGACTTAGTATAATTTTCAAATAAACTCATACCAAGAATAGCCAAAATATACATAACAAGCATAATTAAAATCATAATAAAAACCAAAGACTTAAGAATATATAATCAAAATATTTTATTATTATTATTAAATATGTTATTTTTTTATGTTTATTTGTTTATATATATATAATGAAAAAATAATGAAATAAAATAAATTTATTGGTCATTAAAATATATATATTCATACCTGAAAAGCATCAAGAATTGTCAAAACAATAATCTTTAAACTTCTAAATCTAACAACCTATATATAATTATATTATATATAATAAATAATACAATAATAGTATTTAACAAATTCTAATATTAATATTTACATATTTTCAATTTTATTTAAAATTTATATCTTATAATATATTTACAATTTTAAATATTCTTAAAACACGTAGAATTTTTAGCTTTTTAAGAACGCTACCTATTCCATTTGAACTGCCTTCAATAAAAAATCCCATGATTTCAGGTATAGCACTCTATAATATTTATAATGTTAATAATATGCTAAAATTTTCTATTGAAACAACGTATGAATTCATATAAAATGAATAAATAAAATAAAATATTACATACAACAATAGTAACAGCAAAATCAGAAATATTCCATCCATCTTTCCAATAGTTTGTAAATGAATCTATCCATTTAACAATAATTTCTGTAATAAATATAACCATCGAAACCAGATCAATAATACCAGCTATTTTAAATAAATTGGCATATTGATCTTCTTTAAACTGTAACTCTAAAAATGCATAATTATCATATTATATTACCAAATAGACATTTATTTATTTTCATCTTTTATATGCTTTTATATATCATATTAATGCTATATATTATTTTCTTTTTTTATCTACCTGTTGTTATACCAATCATAATAACATTTATAATAATTACAAGAATGATAAAATTTTGAAATACTGAAGCTTTTGATTATAAAGAGAAAACAAATAATAAAGTTTATGTTTTGCATGAAAATATATATATATACAAAGTTAAAAATTACATAAATTTAATATTAAATATATTAAATATATTGATTAAATATCTACTATTAATTAACCAGTTTGCCCATGCTCCCAAAGGAATATACTTAATATTTTTTATTCTTGTTAATCTACGATCAATTTTTGAATTTTTTGAATTTTGTTGAATTCTTTTAAATGGTTGAAACTTGATTAAATGGTTTGGATGATCAATAAGAATCTTTTTTAAAAATTTCGGGTCTTCATTAAATAATTAATATCAAATTATAACAAAATCAAAATAGTTAATAACATAAAAATTATTGTTTCTTATTGTAAACGGCAAACAATTATTATTATTCGATTTAAATAAATAAATAAAAAAAAAATAATAATATTAATAATGATAAAAAGTAACCTAATAAATCATTTGATGTATAAACTGGAGCTTGAATATTTAAATTATTATTAACATTATCTAAAAGTTGGAATTCGTCGATTAATTTTGTTCTAAATAGTGTTGATCGTGATGAAAGATCATGAAATACCTAGACACAATAATATATATATATATATATATATATATTTTTTATTTTTATTTTTATTCATTTTAATAATTTATTATAACAAAGAAATTAATATTTAAAATATATTTAAATATACATTTTCTGGAGCCCCTTTTCTTAAAATGGGTTCCGATTTATTCATTTTTTTCCTATTTTTTTTTTTTTAACTATTTATTTTATGAATATACTAAATAATATTAAATATAAATCTATAATTTTATATTATAATATTATATTATATTTTTTATTTAATATTAAGATATTGATATGAAAATTAATATCAATATTTTTTAATTTTTTTTTTTTTTTATTTGTTATTTTCAAAATAATAATAATAATAATAATAATAATAATAATAATAATTATAATAATAATAATAATAATAATTAAAATTAATTTAGATATTTTTTGTCAATTTTTTTGTTTTGTTGTTTGCTGCGCTTAATTTAAATAAATATATTATTTTTTTTTACATCATAACACGGAAATTTTTTAAAAGTCAGATATAAATTTAAAATTTAAAAAAAAATTATTATTAACATATTTTCAATGGGTTAGTAATTAGTTACGCCCAATTCTGCAAATAAAAAAAAAAAAAAAAAACTTAGATTAAATTTTTGATTTTAATAATTAATTTTTTTTTTTTTTTTTTTTTTTTTTTTTTTTTTTTTTTTTTTTAATTAAAAAAAAAAAAAATAATTATTATATGTTTTAATTGTTAAAAAATAATATAAAAAGTAGAATCTTAATAAGACAAAAAATGTCAGAGAGGTATTTTTTTTTTTTTTTTTTTTTTTTTAATAATAATAAAAATAATAATTATATTTTAATTTAGATTATTGCAATTTAAATTGTTTATATATTGAATATAAATTTTCTTAATTTATATAGACTATTTTTTTTACCATAAAAATTTATTAATTAAGGATTATTTCTAATAATTCTATTTAACAATAAAATCAATTAAATTCAATATGTAGTACTGTAAATAATGTTGCAAACAATAAAAGAGAAAGAGTATGGATTTATAATATATTAATTTTAATTATATATGTTTAACAAAATATAATTTTTTTATAAATAGCAAAAAGAATATTAAAAATATTGATAATAATTTTTAATATATTAATATTGAAATTTTAAATAAAGGAAGAAGATGATGATCCATATAAAGTTGATGATTTTAACTATTATGTTCCACTGAAACAAAGAAACCAACAAAAATATCAAAAATTAAAAAATATATATATGAAAAAACCTGTTGAAGATGAAGTTGAAGAAGATAATAAAGATCAACCTTTAGTTGGTCCAAAAGCAAATGTCAGTTTAATAGATCAAGCATTAGAATACAAAAAGAAAGAAGGTTAAATATCTTAATAATTAATTAATTCAGTTTAAAGATTTAATAATAAAATTTATGTGATATTAATTATTATTTATATTATTAATAAAATTATATATAATATAAAATAATGAAGAATTGGAAAAACCAAAAACTGAAATTGAAAAGAAATTAGAGGAGGAAGAAGAAATTCTAAAAGCACATGCTCAAACAAAAAATCAATTAGCATCAGCATTAGAATTAGCTCAAGGTATTGTGTATACAGAGCCAATGAAAACAAGGTAATTGTTGAATTAAAATTTTCATTATATCCTTTTAAAGAAAATTTTTAAACATACTTAAATGAATGAAAAATGGAAGAAAAAAAATATGAATTTATGAATTAGATATTTACATTGTTTATATGCTTATTCATTAAATTAATTTTATTTTTTAATAAAAGCTGGACACCTCCTTCAAAAATAAGAAAAATGTCAAAAGAAAAAATTGATGAAATCAGAAAGAATTGGCATATAATTGTAGAAGGGGATGACGTACCACCACCAATTAAATCCTTTAAAGTAATGAAAAATAATTATTTTGAATTTACCATAAAAATTAACAACAAATAAATAAATAATATATAATTTTTAAAAATAATTTATTTATTCTATTTGTATGTATGTATTTTAAAGGAAATGAGATTTCCAAAGCCTTTATTAGATTATTTAAAAGAAAAAGGTATTAAAAAACCAACACCGATTCAAGTTCAAGGTTTACCTGTTGCTCTTTCCGGTCGTGATATGATTGGTATTGCCTTTACTGGTTCTGGTAAAACATTAGCATTTACATTACCATTAGTTATGTTAGCTGTTGAAATGGAAAAAAAGTTACCATTTGTACAAGGCGAAGGACCAGTTGGAATGATTGTAGTACCTTCTGTAAGTTATTTATTTATTTATTTATTTTTAAAAAAAAAAAAAAAAAATAAGAAGAAATTTGTATAATAATATTAATATTAATAATAGTTAAGAATTATAATAATATATTAAATTAATATGTAATAATAATATATATTTTTATAATTATAAATATATTATATTAGAGAGAATTAGCTAGACAAATTTATGAAGTAATTGTTGGTTACGCTCAGTGTTTATCTAAAGATGGTGAATATCCAGAAATAAGACCATTATTATGTATGGGAGGTATATCAATGGCGGAACAATTCCAAACTTTAAGAAGGTATTAATATTAATAAAAATAAATATAATGATATAATATATATTATATATATATGTTGTCACTAGATAGTAATATTAAGAAATAAAAATGTATATTTTAAATTAGAGGTGTTCATATTGTTGTAGCAACCCCGGGTCGTCTTCAAGATATGTTGGAAAAGAAAAAAATTAACTTAGATAGTTGCAAGTAAGGTTTTCATATATGAATTGATTATACCATAAGATTTTAAAATATAATTTAAAATAACTGTTAAGAAATAATTGTTAAATATTAATTTTTATAAAAATGTTAAAAAAGATATTTATGTTTCGATGAAGCTGATAGAATGATTGATATGGGTTTCGAAGAAGATGTTAGAAATATTATGTCATATTTCAAGGTATATAAATACGTATCAAATTAGGATTATTTAAAAATATTCCATCAATTATATACGTAAATAAATATATTAATTTCATTATTAATATTTTTTTATTATTTTTTCTTTTTTCTTTTTTGTTTTTAATTTTGCTTTGGTTTCTATTAATATTTTAGTCCCAACGTCAAACATTATTATTCTCTGCTACAATGCCAAAAAAAATACAAGATTTTGCTAAATCAGCGTTAGTAAAACCAGTTGTAGTTAATGTTGGTCGTGCTGGAGCAGCAAGTTTGGATGTTATTCAAGAAGTAGAATATGTTAAACAAGAAGCTAAAATTGTTTATCTTTTGGAATGTTTACAAAAAACTGCACCACCTGTATTAATTTTTGCCGAAAATAAAAATGATGTTGATGATATATATGAATATTTATTATTAAAGAATGTTGAAGCTGTTGCTATTCATGGTGGAAAAAGTAATACTATTTATTTATTTATTTATTTATTTGGTTGTTTATTTATTAATTTATTTATTTGGTTGTTTATTTACTAATTTATTTATTTGGTTGTTTTATTTCTTAATAATAAACATGTACTAATAGCACAAGAAGAACGTGAATATGCTATTAGAATGTTTAAAGAAGGAAAAAAAGATGTATTAGTAGCTACTGATGTTGCAAGCAAAGGTTTAGATTTTAATGCAATTCAACATGTTATAAATTATGATATGCCAAAAGAAATTGAAGATTATGGTAAATAATTTAATAAATTATAATAAAAAATTTTAATTAAGGAAGATTTATTATATTTTAAAATTTTATGTTCGTTATATATATTTCAATTAATATTAAAAAAAATATCATAAAGTACATAGAATTGGTCGTACAGGTCGTTCTGGAAAAACTGGTGTCGCCACCACTTTCATTAATAGAAATTGTTCAGAACAAATTTTATTAGATCTTAAGCACTTATTAATGGAAGCACATCAACGTGTACCCCCTGTATTATTAGCTTTAGATGATCCAATGGATCAATTTAAAGATGTTGAAGGAGGTGATATTAATATATATAAAATTAATATATATATAAGTTATAAATAAAAATGAAATATATTAATATAATTATTTTTAATAAATGAATAAATTAAAAAAAAAATAGCCTCATTGGAATGTACATACTGTGGTGGTTTGGGTCACAGAATTACAGAGGTAATTAAATTTCAATTATATTATATATATATATTTATATATATTTTTTGTGATATTAATATAACAATAAATAAATAAATAAATAAATAAAAAAAATCAAATTATAATTCAATAATATATAAAATTCATTATCGTTTTTACAAAAAATAATAAAATGTAATAATATTTAGTGTCCTAAATTAGATTCTCAACGTAAACAACAAATGCAATCTCATCGTACTGCTTATGAAAACTATTCTAGAGGTGGAGATTATTAAAATATTTTATTTATTTATCTTCTTCATATATATTTTAGTATTAAAATATATATATCCGGATTAATACTTGAAATTATATTATTAAATTCAGTAATTTAATTTATTTTTAACAATATCTATAATAGAAAATTAAAAAATAAGTTTAAATATTATATATATATATATATATATATATGTACAATTATTTAATTTATTTAAAGAATAATATCAAATTATTCATAACAATAAAAATTATTTAAAAAATAAATATATAGATATAAATATATAAATATAACTATGTAGATTTATTAATGAATAAATTAACAACACACATTATCTATTTTATAAAAAGCTAAATAATTATAATAATAATAATAATAAAAACCAAGATAATTAATAATAAAAGTAAAAAATTTATACCCCATTTTTTTTTTTTCTTTCTTATTTTATTATTTTATTATAATTATAATCAATATTATTAACGAACTAGATAATATGGTAGACACTTTTGAGTTATATTTAACTATTTTACTAAAATATTTTATTAGTTTTATTAATTTTTTTTTTTGTACTCTTAATAAATAAAATATAAATAAAGAATTAGTTCATACATTTTATATTTAATACATTACATTAATTTAATGCACCAAATTTGTCTTATTGTACCATAAATTTTATATTAGTTAATATTCCCTCCTCAAACTAGAATTTCTTCAGAAAAATCTTATTTATAAATCATAAATGAGCTATTTATTAATTTTGTTAATACATCACTTAACATGTTTATACTATTTATATATTCAAATCTTATCTTTTCCTTTTTTTATATTATCTATATTGAAGAAATATTTGATTGAGACATGTTTTATTTTGGATTAAATTCATCATTTTAAATATTTGTTTTACTAGCAATACTATACGTATAAATTTTTATTGTTTTATTGAAATTGAATAATTCTTCAAAAATATTTCTTAACCATAATTTTATCTTTACCCATTTGGAAGTACTAACGTATTTAGATTCAATAGCTAATGTTACAACGATAGATTATTTCTTTGATGTATAGCAAATCGGATTATTTCTCATTAGAATAATATTACCTGAGGTAAATTTTCAATCTATTAAATCACCTGCATAATCTGAATCTGTATAACTATAACAAAATATTATAATAAATACCAGAAAATAGTAACACAAAAGTTTTTTATTTATTTTATCTTTTTATTTTCTATTTATTATAATACTATAATACTCAAGGGTTGATATACTATTAACATTTAATAAAAAATGTTAAATTAAAAAATTAAATTTTGTTATTAAATAAAAATTAAAATAAAACATAAAGAAAAAATGTTCAGTATTTTTGGCAGCTTTTTCAACAGCAAAAGTTTTATCAGGGCGAGTACATTTTGTCAGGTAATTTAAAGATCCTATAATACTTTTGCATGTAATAATATTAAATGATTCTTTATTTATGTTGATGTTAACACCTGCAAATAGTCTAGTAGTTTTATTTAGTATATTTAATATTGATTATTTTTAATAATCTATATATTCTTACAGTAATACCTTTTGGATAAATCGGTACTCCAACAACATTTCAAAAAGAAATGAATATAATATATAATATTTTTCTTCTAATTGGAAAATGTGTTTATAATTTTATTGATGATATTCTTAAATATTAAAAATTCCTGAAGAACATGTAGAACATACTAAATAAATTTTAAAAATTTTCAAAAAAAAGTAAGTTAAAAATAAGCATTGAGAGATGATCCTTTATGTAATCCGAAGTAAAATTATAAGAACATAAAGTATCCAATAGAGAATTGAGAACTTTGGATGATAAAGTTTAAGGCAATTAAATGTCAATTAAATAGACCACAATCATACCCTTAAACTACTGAAGATACTCCAACAAAAGTTGGAGGATCTTTCACACATTTATAATTAGATAATAAAGGTCCTTAAGAAAAGACAAGCAATAGTAATCAATATATTATATTTGCCGTTGACTACTTCACTAAATAACTAAATGGGTAGAAGCAGAAACCACTGACAATGTTTCTTCTAAAGATGTTATAAATTTTTTAATAAATGATTTCTCAAAACATGCTGTACATCAAGCTATAACTACTGATAATGGACCATAATTTACTTCAGATATGACAAAATGTTTCTGGATTTATATGATGTTTGTATTAAATTTGTTATTACGTACCACCCTGAAAGTAATGGTTTAGTAGAAAATAGAAATAAAGAAATTGATAATTATTAAGACTTCTCGGAGAAAACAAAAAGAATACAATAAATTTCTTCCTTCACTCTTTGGGCCTTAAGAACCTCTAAAATCACAATTACTATCCAATCCAACTATGAATTAGTTTATGAACGTGAGGATCAACAACCTTTTGATGTAGCTGCCAGAACAACAAGAGAAGTAAATAAATCGTAAGATGAAATACTACTAGAAAAATTTATATCACATTATCAATGAGTAATGGAAGCTACTTTAAATATAAGAAATACATCTAAATATTAATCAATCAGAAGAGAAGAAAAGAATAACATGAACCAAGCCAAAAGAATAATGCCTGGTGA
>JACVTC010000011.1:1712500-1792500 GCA_016946835.1 Neocallimastix lanati (nom. inval.) | reverse complement strand
TATATAAAAATGGATGATGCATGATGCTTATCCATCTATAAACAATACTTATTTATTACAGAGTATTTAAAATTATTAAAATTTTATAATTAATAATTTAATGATGAGAAAACTCAAATATATAAAATTCTTTTTAGAAATTTGGATTTTAGGGGGAAAGTAGGCAAAATAAAATACAAATTATAAAAATATAAAAGAAAATAAAAATATTAAAGAAAAGTCACTTAACTGATTCTTTGAGCTAATTATTTGAAAATAATATTTATCTTGAAATGAATAAAATAGCCTAATAGCGAAAATTAACAAAAATTAACCTTTAAGAAAGAATTAACTGAAATAGTAAATATTAATCAATTATGAAACAGTTTATATTATTACTAATAAGTTTAAATGACTAGAATAATATAATTAATTATAAATACAATCAATTTTAATACCCCGAGATTATGTTTTATCAAGTACACCAATATATAATTAACAATTTATTTTAATAGTTATCGCTAAAACTACAAAGCAAAAATATAAAAAAGTTAGCGCTAATCTATAAAGCGGATTATAATTGAAAGTGATGTAAAACTCAATATATAAGAGGTATTCACACAAATTGAGATGGTATAATATCACCCTTCAAGAGAAAGGTTTCCATCATATATAAATGGTAATTATTTTATATTAAAGATGACATAGATTCATCTAATATTTTATTAAAGGTGTAAAAATATTAAATACTTTAGTTTTAGGGGGAAATTATTAAATTATAAATATATTTAAGAAATTATTTTAGCAATATTTAAATTAAATTAAATAATTAATATAACATAAAAAATATTTTCATCATGTAAAATTAGAGGTTAATTTAGGATAGAAATATATATAACAGTTTAATAATATCAAGTTAATAGTGTAAAATAGGATAATTTTATATACACATATTCACCAGTAAACCAATTTATTCATTACTGAATAACTAGGTTTAAGGGGGAATGTTAGAATATGTGAAATGTATGAAAAATAAGCTTCAAATGTATTGAAACACATTGTAATATAAATAATGTATAAGCCACAATGTATTAATATAAAAGCATTTAATTTAGAATAATTAAGTGCTAGTAACTCTTTATCATAAAATACATCAATAAAATTGACATAATTATAAACCATAAATTCATAACTCTTAACAACAACAACAACAATAATAATAATAATAATAATAATAAGAATTAATTTAAAAATAATTATCAAATTAGAATTACTAAATTTAAATTAGAATTACTAAATTTTTTTATTTTTTATTTTTATTTTATTTTATTTTATTTTATTTTTAATTTACTATTAATAATAAAAATTAAATTAAATAAAATAAAATAAAAAATATATATATATATAATTTACGTTTACTTTATAAAGTTTTTATCGGGTGAAAGTTCATAAACAAGACACCTCTTTAAATTATTATTATCATTTTTAATACTAATTAATTTGAGATAATTAAAACAATTTTCTATAACCAATTTTCCTTTATTTGGTGGTATTTCTAAAATTAAATAATTTGTTTTATTTCTATCATAAATTAAATTTTTATCTAAACATCTTTGAATCGCATTACTTATTTGCTCATAGCATTCTATTCCTTTCTCTCCACCAAGTAATGCAAGTTTTGGTTCATATTGAATGGATTTACTAAAGCTTTTAATTTCTCTATCAGTTAAATATGGAGGATTGCATACTACTACATCAAAATAAGTTGGCTTATCGGATCCTGAAGGAAAAGTTGAATGAAGTATTTTATTTTCTGCTAAAGATGAAAAATCACCTTTAATAAATTTAGCATTTTCTAATATATACATTTACATATTTTATAATTACTATTAATTATCAAATTATCACACCACTATAAAAACTCTAAAATTTTTAATAAAAACTTAATTATTATTATTATTTTTTTTTTACCTTGTTTTTCACCTAAAATTTTGATTTTATTCTTATTCGCTAATTCTAAAATATCTTCAGAAAGATCAATACCAACCCCAAGTGCTTCGGGAATACTTTTTAAACAAGATAAAAGAATACAACCACTACCTGTTCCTAAGTCTAAAATACGCTTAGGTTTTAATTCAATTGTAGCATTAACTAAAGTTTCTGTTGCTTTTCTTGGAATAAGACAATGTTCATTAACATAAAATTTATTACCAAAAAATTCCTTTAAATATATATATATATATAGTTATTATTAAAATTTTAAAATTATTGATTATTTTGAGTTACAATGATTTTATAATTTGTATATATATAATTATTATTATTATTATTTTTTAAATTAAATCAATTTATTAGATATTAACTATGTATTTTAAATTAATGTTTAACAATTTTTTTTTTTTTTTTTTTTTTTTTCATCTCAAACTTTATTAAATTTTATTTATACTTCCTATTACTATATAATAACTTTAAATAATAATAAGAATTTTTTAAATTATCTTAGTATACCTTTTCTCCTAAAATATAAGGAGTTGGTCTTTGATCATTATTTATAAAATCAATTAATACTTTTTCATTATTATTAATATTAGAAAAAGAATCTGATGCCTTTTCAAACAAAAGTAATTCTTCTTCCTGTTTTCTTTTCCAAAATTTCTCTTCTTTTACTCTAATTGCATTAAATTTTGTTGGTTCTGGATCAGAAAAAACTTTCATTTCTTTAGTTTTTGGATGTGTAAATTGAATAGAAGAAAGGGTCAAATATAGACCTTTATCTTTAGAATTTGCAATTTGTTTGGTATAACGAGTATTTCCTATTATAGGATGACCTAATTCAATCATGTGTCTTCTTGGTTGAAATTTATTAAAACCTTTTTTGGGTGTAATTAAAACTGTCGTAATAAATCCAGAACCATTACGAGTTTTAGATATTTTCGTTATAATATATTCGGTCGAATATTCCTCATTATCTATTATTGAAGTAATACATTGTTTTTCATTTTCTTTACCATCAATTCTTCCATGAACTATACCTATATAAGTCTGAATAATAGAATTATTTTTTAAATTTTCCATTAATGTACTATAGCTTGATTCTGTCTTGGCCGCAATTACCTTTTAATTATTCATATTAATAATAATAAATCAAAATATTTTAAGAGTTTAAAATTTATCGATATTATAAAAAAAATTAAATCATTGTAATAAATATAGTCAATTTATATATAGTTAATAACAATAAAAAAAAAAAGTCCTATATTTAATATATTAAAATTTAAATTAATTTATAAGAAATTGAAAATAATATATAAAATTTAAATTAAAACTTACAAATCCTGACGTTGCTTTATCAAGCAATGAAACACATTTTGGATTTTCAAGTTTATCAGTTGCATTTGAAATTTTTAAATTATATTTTAATGCAATTTCCAATGTATTTGATAATTGATTATTTAAAGTTGTTCCTGATGGTTTCCTTTATAATTATTAATATAAAACACATTTTTTCAATATTTATATTTATTATTAATTTTACATTATACCATATATATTATTTTTTAAAAATAATTTAAAAAAAAAAAAAAAAAAAAAAAAAAAAAAAAACAGATTTATAGATAACTTATAATTAACTGTAATAATTTTCATTTAAATTAATTAATAAAAAATTTATAATATTAAAAATTAACAATAACCTTAAATTATTCAGAATACTATTTTATAAATGAATGAATAAATATATTTTGATTATTACCAAACAACAGCTAATTCATCATCTTCATAACGTATATCAATTTTAAATCCTTCTTTGTTCTTTAATGTTTCCTCCATTTTTCGAGTTACTTTTACAACATCACCTGTATGTAAAACATCAAAATCTTTTGCAGTTTTTCCATTTACTAATACTTGTCCTTGTTTGCATGCTAAATGGCATTGAGATTTTGAAACAATTAAATGAGAAAAATAATTTCTTATAAAAGGCCCAACTTTCACCCCATCATTTACTTTTGTAATTATTGTTGTATTTTCAGTAGGTTGTTTTGTTTGATTAATAGATCTTAGTTCACTTTTGATTTTCATATTTTTTTAACATTCTTGATTATTTTTTTATAATATTTTCAAAAATAATAAATATATATATAAATATTTATTTATATGTTTTTTATTATATATTTATTAAAAACTTGGTTTCATTTTTTAACATAATGACTATAAAATTATTTTATAAATATATATTTATATTAGTATGAATGTACCTTTTATTGTTTGAATTAAATTTATATTATCTTCATAAGTTTTTTCCTTTTACTGTCTGTCTTTATATTAATTATGTCCTTTTAAATATTATGTAATCCTTTTCAAATATGTATATTAACAATAATTAATATAAAAAATTTTACATCAATATTAAGATTATATAAAATAAAATTGATACTTTTCATATTTATTGAACAATATAGTATTTTTTTTTTTTTTTATTGATAAAAATATAATTATAAAAATCTATTATATTATTAAAATGTATTATTTATATATTAAATAATTATATTAATATATTTATTATATATATATATATATTATATATATATATATTTTTTTTTTATTATATTTTCTTACTGAAAGTATGGTTGAATATAATTTTAAACTTTTTTTAATAAACTGATTTATATTAAAAATCAGATTAAAATTTAAAAAATGTAATTGTAAATTTATAAAAAAGAAAAAATTTTTTTTTTTAAAAAATCTTTCATTTAGTAATCTTCTTCTTTTAAGAAGGTTATTTATATTTTATAATCTTAATTTTGATAAAATTAAGCCTAAGAAATTTAAATACATAACCTTATTTTATTTTTATTAATAAAAAAATATTAATTGTTATTATATAAAGCTTTATAATTTGTTTATATTTTTAAAAAATACTATGTTTTTTTTAATCTTTAATATCTTCTTAGAACACAAAAAGCATTAGAAAATATTGGAATAATATTTTTAATAAAAATAATAAAAGTATAAGAGAATATATTTTTTTAAGGTTGATATAAAAATATATTTATATTAACAAAATAAAAAATCTTTGAAATCCTAATGTATTATCATGTACATAATCAGTTATTTAATTAATGAAATATCCTAAAATTTTAGAAAAAGTTGATGTTGAAAATAATCTTAAATTGTTAAAATAAAAAAATTCCATAAACTTTAAGCCTTTAAACAAAAAATAAATATATTTAATATATTGTATATTGTATGGATTATATAATGATAATCTATTATATTAATATTATACAATATAATAATACTACAATAATTTTTTTTGTTATTAATATATTGTATATTGTATGGATTATATAATGATAATCTATTATATTAATATTATACAATATAATAATACTACAATAATTTTTTTTGTTAATTTTTCTCATTAAATATAATTTACAATTTTTTTTTTATTATTATTATTGTTTTTATTAACATCAACATTTTTATTTTTTACTATCACAATTATAACAATTATTATTAAAACTATTATTAGTATTATTACGTCTATTATTATTTTAGTTTTATTATTATCATCATATTTATTTATTTATTTATTTATTTATTTATTTATTTATTATTTACTAAAATTTTCTATAAAAATTTTCTTCAATTTAGAAAGGAAAAAATGTTTTTTCTTTTCTAAAAATTAATAAATATTAATTTATAATAATAAAAAGAATAGTAATAGTAATAATCTTATTATTATTCTTTTTCTTCCTTATATCATTACTTTATATTTATATATTCAACTATTTATTTCATTTTATTTTATTTCGTTTTATTTTTTTTTTTCTTTATTATTATTTTTTTACCTTTAGATTTTTAAAATAACCTTTTTTTTATATAATTTTTATTATTTTTATATTATATTTAATATTTTTAAAAATATTATTTAAAAACAAATATTTGTCAACAATATATATATATATTAAATTATAAAAATATTTTTTATAATAAACAAAAGAAATAAAAATAAAAAAAGATAATTGTAATATATAAATTTTGCATTTAAGAAAATTTTATTTTATTTTATTTTTTTTTTTTTTATTTAATTTTTTCTAAAAAAAAATAAAAATAAAAATAAAAATAAAAAATAAAAATAAACAATAAACAATAAAAATAAAAATAATATTCTAATATTATTTAAAATCAACAGTTTAATTTATTTTTTTGTAGATTAATATTATGTAGAAAATAAAAATCATGAAAATATATATATATCAATAATTCATTTTATTAAAGCTTAAAGCACTCTTAAAATATAAAGTACATATATTAATAATATCAATTAAAAAATTAACATATATTAATAATATCAATTAAAAAATTAACAAATATAAATAAAGCTTGTTTATATTATCAATTTTGTTTCATTAAAATATATCAATCATTATAAATCATACCCAAAATTTTCAATTATACAACAAATATAATAAATAATTTATATAGAAATGGATGGGAAGACAGATGAAAAGTATAAACGTTTAAAAAAAAATCTTAAAAAGGCATTAAATGTATGAATAATATAATTAAAAATATATTAAACTTTTAAAAATATTCTTTTATTATTTTTTAATTAAAATTTGAAATTTATTATGTGATAATTGAATAGTTTGGAGATTTAATCTTAATTTAAATTATTAATTTTTATAATAATATTTCAATTTTTAAAAATTTTCATTTCATTTAATATCATTCATTATATATATACTTAAAAGTATGTAATTTAATAGAAATGTATAATTAATATATAAGATTATTAAAAGTAAAATTTATTACTGTATTAAAAAAATAAAAATAAATAAAAAAAAATAAAAATAAATAAATAAATAAAAAATAAAATAAAATAAAATAAAAAATAATAATAATGATATATTAATATAAATACATTTTTAAAACAAATTTAAAAAATAAATCTATAAATAATTAATAATGATAATAATTCTTTACAAGAAATATTTGAATATTATAAAATTTATATAAAATATTATAAATATATATATTATAAAAAAAAAATAATAAAAATTATAAAACCATAGTCATACTATCTTTATAATTATAAGTTAATTATTCTTTTTTTTTAAAAAATAAAATAATAATAATAAATATGTATTAATACAATAGGAAAACGATCAATTGAAAGAGGATAATGATAAACTTACAACTAAAATAGATCATTATAAAAAAAGAATAAGATATTTAAAGCATGAAAGAGAGTAAATATTAAATATTATATAAATATTATAAATATATATATATTAATAAAATATACATTATATACATATATATATAGTATTTTAATAGAGAAAATACAACAAATCGAATCTGATTCAGAATCTAATTCGGAAATTTCAGATAAATCAAGTAATTCAGATAACGATTCAGATGGTATATTATTATATTATATTAATCATTTTATATCCAATTTTGAAAAATTTTTATTATATTTATTTTATTTATTGTTATTTTTATTTGCTATTATAATTATGATATTTCTTTATTTTAGTATTAATAAACATTTAAATATTTATATTTTATATTAACTTATAAAAAATCTTTCTTTTATTTTATTTTATTTTTCAAATAATATTAAATTCTAAATGTGTATAACAAAATATAACAAATTAATTATAAAATTTAGGCTCTAAAAATAAAAGAAATGGACATAAAGTTAAAGACGAACAAATCGAGGATACATCATCATCAAAACGTAGAAGTCGTTCAAAGCGTAAACGTGGAAGCTCAGTTAGAAGAGCACAACACGTTGATACAGATGAAAATGGTAATGCAATTTTACCTATTCGACTTGGGGTAATGACTTTACATAAATTAGGAAAAGTTGTTTACGATCGAGATAGTTTCCATAATGAACGTTATATTTTCCCAGTTGGTTATACCCTTACAAGGTAATAAAATAATAAATTTTCATAATGTATTATTAAATAATGATAAAAAAAATGAATATATAAAAATAAAAAAATTATAAATAACTAAATTAAAATTAAATTAAATAAAATAAAATATGAATAATAAAATAAAAAAATGATATAGAATATAAAATTTCAAAAATTAATTTAAAATAATGATTATAATAAAAAAAATATATATATATACATATATATATAACAGACGTTATTTCAGTATGCTAAAATTAGACGAATATGTAAATTATCGTTGTGTAGTTAAAGATGGTGGCAATGCACCTATTTTTGAAGTAACACCTGAAGATGCTGTAGATAAAAAAACATCAGCATCATCACCTACTGGAGCATGGATCAGTATTGTTAAAGGTAAATTTATATATAAATATTAATAAATTGTATTATTATTTTTATCAATATAAATATATTATTTTTTTTAAAAAAAAAAAAATAAAAAATTTAATTTAATACTTGTACTTTTATAGCTGTTAATGAAATGAGAAATAAAGATCATAGTAATAGTGCTTCAGGACCAGATTATTTTGGCTTTACATCATCAACTATTGCTAAACTAATTCAGGATTTACCAAATGCAAAAAAATGTAAAAATTATAAATGGCAAAAGGTAATAAGAATAAATATTTTTCGTTTTTTTTTTTTTTTTTTTTTTTTTTTTTTTTTTTTTTTAATAGCAAAATAAAAATATTATCAATATTATTAATTGATAAAATTATTATTGCTAAATTAAAGTTTGAAACTACATCAGGAAAATCATTAAAAAAAGCCACTGAAGCTGCTAGAAATGAATTAATGAAAATGGAAAGTGATAGATTAAGAGATGAGCAATTAGAAAATAATTCAATGTCAATTAATATAAATAAAAATACAAATAATAATAACGATAATACAAATAAATTAGTAAAACCCAAAGAAGAAGGTGTTGATGTCGATATTGAAGAGGATAGTCAAGACAATAATCAAGAAGAAATGGAGGAGGTGGAAACAGAAACAGCACATGGTGAAGATGAAGAAATAGATGAAATTGAAGAAGATGAAGATGAAGAACATGAAAATGATGATAGTAACATTAAAGAAAATAAAAGTTCTTCTCAAAAAAAAAAAAAAGAAAATAAATATAAAGATAATGAAAAAAGAGAAAAAAAGAAAGAAAGTATTGATACAAACAATACCACAGATGAAGATGAGGATGAAATTGAAGATGAAATTGATTCATCCGATTCAGATAATAATACAAAAGTCTCCATTGCTAATGAATCACAAATTACTACAGAAGATGAAAATTAATTTTTTTTAAATAAAAGAATATATATAATAAATAACAATAAAACGAAAAAAAAAAAAAAAAAAAAAAAAAAACTTAAATATTCAACAACTATAGAAAAAAAATGGATAAAGGAAAAAGAAATAACGAATATAATTAATAAAATGATTTTGATAAGATAAAATTGAATAAAATAGAATGATATAAAAATAGAAAATTTTTAAAAAAAAAATAATTGAAGTATAATATTTAATTTTATTCTTCTTACATAATAAAATTAAACTTTTTCCTTTTATATTAATTATTGTTATTATTATTTTAAATTTATATATATATATATATATATATATTATATTTAATTTCATTTATATTTTATTAATTTTATCTTTATTTTTTATTTTTTATTTATTTTTATTTATTTATTTATTTATTTATTTTATTTTATTTTATTTTATTTTATTTTATTTTATTTTATTTTATTTTATTTTATTTTATTTTATTTTATTTTATTTTATTTTATTTTATTTTATTTTATTTTATTTTATTTTATTTTATTTTATTTTATTTTATTTTATTTTATTTTATTTTATTTTATTTTATTTATTAATTTATTTTTTTATTTATTAATTTATTTATTTATTTATTTATTTATTTATTAATAAAATTAAAAATTTAATAATAAATTATCATGACAATAATCATAATAAAATAATAAAAAGAAAACAAAAATTTTGAAAATATTCATAACAAAAATAGATAATTATAAGCAATATTACATTATTAAGAAAGGATTATATGAGTAATTTTAGAATTTATAATAGATAAGTAATGTATTCTATTTAATAATATATTCCTAAAAAGAAGTAATAATATTTCTATAGTTTTATAACTTACTTCATTAATTTTTAATAAATATTAATATTTCCATAATGAATATTTTTACAGTGAATTCTGAAGATATAAATAAATTTTTATAAGATTATATTTACTTTTTTTTTTTTTTTTTATATATGTAATTGTAATTGTTATTAATTTTATATATGTGCTATTTTAGTTATAATTCATAATATTTATTAAATTCGAAATAAAAGTTTCATTTTCATGTTATTTTTTTCCTTCTTTTTTGGCAATATTTACTTCTATATTACACCCAAATAACCAATATGCAATATGTAATAAATAAAATTTTTTATTTTCTAATTGAAATTGGTTAATTTTAATATCAATATATTAATATTGATATATTGAAAAAAAAGAAAATTTTGTATTAATATAATTTTTATACTAATAATTAATATTTATATTAAATATATTTAAATTAAATATGTTATCTACTTCATATTGATAATATAATATTTAATAAATTATATAATATTTAATAAGAATTCACTCTTAATAATAAATTTTATAAATAAATAAATAAATCATTTGTTATTTATTTTATTTTAATTAAATATTCTATTTATTTTTAATATAAATTTTATGATAAATTATTTATTTATTATATTATTATCCATTTACTTATCACTTATTTTTTTTTTAATAAGTATTATTATAAACCCATTTTGTATTATATTCCAAAATATATATTTATATTAATATATATATTTTAGTATTATTTAAATAATATATTATTATAGTTTTTTAATTATAATATAATATAAATTTTTAGTCCAGATATTAACTTTAGTTAATGGATAAACTAACATAGTATCAGAAGATACATATTCTAAATTTATTTCTTTTCTACTTATCTTTTCTTAGATGTATTTATAATCGATATTCATGCGTTTACATCTACTTTTTGAATTTTTTTTTTTTTTTTAAATGATATGTTTGACAAGATTTAATTTCAATTTTAATTTTTAATTTTTAAATTAATTTCTTCATTGAAATTAAGTTAAATAAGAAAATATATCCAATGATTAATTTTCTTATTTCTTCATAGGCAATTGAAATTTTATTTCTATCGTACTAAATAGATTTTTCTTTAGTAGATTTTAAATATCTTAAAAACATTAATGTTTATTTTAAATCAAGCTCTGTTGGGTTTTTAGCATGTTTAATAGCTTAATTAACTACAAATTAAATATCCGGTCTTGTTTTTGTTGAAATAAATAATAAAGCATCAATAAAAGATATAATTTGTTACGTTTACAGGTGTTGAATTTTTTCTTCAGATTTAAAAATATTTATTTTTATAATTTTCTAAGCTTCTGTGTCTTTTGAAATTTTATATTTTACTTTAATTTATTTATTATATATTTAATTTCTTTTATCTTCTCCTGTAAGTAAAATATCATCAATATAACGACGTAATAGAAAACAAAGGTTTCTATTATGATATTTTGTAAATAAACATTAATCAATACTTAATTGTTTTAGGTCAATATATCTTAAGTAACTTGATATTTCTTTATACCATTGCCTTCCAGCTTGTTTTAAGCCAAATAGAGCTTTATCTAATATCTAATATTTTCCGGTGTTGTAATTTTTATATCCTTCTGGTATATCCACATATATTTCTTCTTCTAATTTAGTATTTAAATAAGTTGTTTTATATCCATTTGTTTTAAGTTCCATTTATATTGGGATGAAATGGCAGTTGATTGTAATTCTTAAACTATCTGCTTCAATAAATGGTGAATATGTGAAGGTATAATTAATACTTTTAACATCTTTCATAAATTAATGAACAATACTATTGAATTTACAATTAAAACTTTAAAATGGAACCGAATATACAAACGAAAATTTCAAAAAGTATCTTTAAAATGGTATTATAAATATAATATTTATTTTTTAAGAAGTAAATCCAGTATTTTTTACTATAGACATCCATAAAAGTTAAATAATAACTAAAATTATTATGATATTTTTAATTTACCAACTACATCAAAATGTACAAGTTGTATGTAGTAAACTGTTGATGGAGTAATATCGAAATATTTAATAGCACCATTATAAGTTCCTACTATTTCAATTTTATCAGATTTTCAGTCGTAGCAGGTAATAATTTTATTATTGACCTTTTTGTATCATCTAGATCTTTAGCTTCGTTTGTTATATTTAATGATATTCATCTATCAATTATCTATATTGTTGGTTCTTATGTTTGACTAGTATTGGATGTATCATTAAGAATAGTATTGTAATTAACATTTCCTGAAAATCATGTAAAATTTTCATATTTGCTATCTGTCGGAAGATAAGGTTATTGTCTAGTGAATAAGTTGGAAGAGCTTATAAATAGCATTACGAATAACTAAAATTCCAATAAAGATAACTACATAAACATAACATTTAATTATAATCTTAATTTTTAAAGGTTAGATAAAAAATTAATTTTAAATATTTATCTTAACATAAATATTTAAAATTTTATTTAATAAAAATTTAATCAAAATAATGATTATTATTTATTAATGTATTAATGTATACTAAACACAAAAAAACGTTTTATGTGAATATTTTTAATAATTATTTTTAAAGAAACTTTTTATTTAATAAATTTAAAGATTATAAATGTTTAGGAATTCAGCTTACAGAACATTTTCTAGGGAGTTGGGCGTTTCACCAAATTATTTGAAAGTATGTAGCGTATTAAAAAAATGTTGCATTTCGCCAAATTGAAAATTATTAAATAAATAACTAAATAAATAAATAAATATTATTAATATTGAGTAAAAACAAGTTTTAAAAAAACATTTTGAATTTTTATTTATTAATTCATTCATTCATTCATTTATATCAACACTCCACTTGGCGTTATGCAACCTGACGAAATGCATTTTTCCAATTCAATTAATAAATCATATCAAACCAATGATTTTTGTTTTTACAGTCGCATTTATTGCGAACTTTAATCTTTATTTATTTATTCATTTATTAATTAAATGAATAATTTTAATTTTGATAAAAAAATAAAAATAAAAAAAAAAAAAAACACCGACTTAATAAAATAAATAAATATTATTTATCCAATAAGAACGTAATAATATTTAAAATAGTAACGTGAAATAAAAAAGTAATATTCAAAAATAAAGTGTATAAATAAATTCAGAAAGCAGTTCATATGCAACGAACCTCATTTCCATATGGATTGGAGTTTGAATTGACTATCTGAAAGAAATTATGGTCTTCTCCTTCAGAGGCATTGGCCCTGCTAGTTTGTCATACCACATTTTCGGTGTTGACTCTCCTGGTTAGTGTCGAGTACTAGTATGAGACATAATTTCTGTTAAGAGAGACGCAAATCGCACTTAGAATGGCGTTTTAGAAAAATCATTAGATATGATTTGGTTTTTAAGCAAAACATTCCATTCCTTTTTATAATTTATATCAATAATGTCTGTATCTCTTCTACCAAAAAGGAAGTTATATATATCCATACCATGTCACATATATTTACACACTCATTATTCAGAAAATTACTTAAATTAACACGATATTCACCAATTGAACTATTCACTACATTAGAAATTATGACACTGTTATTTTCACAATCAATAATATTAATATTTTACTATCATTAATTCTATTATTATTAACAATATTATTTTTATTGTTATTATTATTAATATTGTATAATTTGTTACTACTATCAGAATCTGTACTTGATTCTATATTATTCATATTTGTGATAACAGTGTTTGCATTACTATTTAATATTGGACAATACTTAGAAATAATATAAATTTTTTCATAAAGAATTTCAATATCTTTACAATATTTCATTCGAAATTCACGGAAATGATAGCATTTAGAAAACTAATGTTCTAATCGAGGATTTCTATTTTTTCTTAAACAACAAGGACACCGTTCTGGACAGTCTTCTTCAATCATTTTCGCAGCTTTAGCAACACAAGCATTATCATCAATCTAAAAGGTCGACAAATTAATGGTATACGTTTGTTAGAAATTCCGCAATCCCCACAAAATACGGAACAGTTGACGAAGTTGAACTTTGTTCAAAAAATATTGTTAACTAATTGTAATTGTCTTTGTTCCCCATCATTAAGTTTAATTTTTTCATATATTGAACTCCCACCAAGAAGAGCACTCAATATAAAGTAATAAATATTATTATCATAATCCTTTTCTGAATCTAAAGAAACATTCAAGTATTTTTGTTCAATTATCATTGCAAACTTCAAAAAGAGATCATCTAGAAAAGGTAAATATTTATTTCTGTAATTTTCCAATTCTTTACAGGCAAAGTTCTAGTGAGAAAAGCTAGGTACACTAACACCACAACAAGGGCAACATTTAGGGCAATCTTCTAAGACTATTTTTCTTTTAATGGAAATACTAATGTCAAATTTAAAACCATACCTAATTCGAGAAATCCAAAAGAATCCTAACTGATACTTAGGATATTGAAATGTTAAGTTTTTGATTTCTGAAATAAATCCAAAATCATTCTCCTTGTAAATAATTGATTTTTTAGCTTTTGAGGGTTTGAAAACATCTCTTTCCCAATAAAACTTTTTTATTTCACTTGTTTTTTCACCATTTAATTTCTTATCCAAAGTCCTTGATTCTTTAGTCCATGAATAATGTGACATAGTAAGAATATTATTAGTGAGATGATTAATAATACAGGATGAATTTTTCCATTTTCTAAAGCAGCGTAAATAAGATATAGCACAGACAGCTGAAAGAGGAGGTATTCTCAATTCACGAGTAATATCATAGAGACTAACATAAGAATTACGAGATTTAAATCCATAACTCCAATAAAGTCCTCTATTAATAATTTTTTGAGCTTTAGAACGTCTGCTCTTATTTGAACCAAAGAGAGGAGCATAATATATAACAAGACTAAGAATAAACAAAATTAAAACATATTTCTTCAATGGGAGAGGAATAGATTTATTAATAAGAAATCGAAAGTACGAATTTAATTTGACACTCCGTTCTTAGTGGTTACTGCGGCACTTCTCCAATCGATTATACCTATTGCCATTGACCAGCAATGGTCTTTGTTCAATATGTTCAAATCGAATCGTACTACTACTACCAAGAGCGTCAATGCTGAAGAAACAGTAAGACAGAACAGCAGAGCTAGCGCAACCAATGAAGATCATAATTTTGTATCTTAAAATTATGATTAACATTGCGAAGTCAAAATTAATTATTATACTTCAGTATAATAATGCCCTTGTGAAGTTTTACAAATATTAATTAAATGAAACTAGAATATATTATACCGTTATTTTATTTTATTTTGTGTTTTTTTTTTTTTTTGTTTTGTTTATTTTTTTATCGTTTTTTTCTTTTTATTACATGTATTTTTTTTTTCAAATATTTAATTTATATAGATGAAAAAAGTTTGCTTGCCGTTAAAAAAAAAAAAAAAATTTATTCCGTGTTTTTTTTTTATTTTTTATTAAAATTTAAAGTATTCATGTATATTATATAAGAATAAATAAATAAAGATTAAAGATCGCAATAATTGCGGCTATAAAAAAAAAAAATTATTTTTATTTTTATTTTATTATATATATTAAAATAAAAAATAATTTTTTTATCTATTTTTTATTATTATTACCCAATGATGGAATCTAAGCTGTATGGTATCTGAGGGGATCGGCAAATAGTATAATAATAAAATCTTAATTATTTTTCAATTTTATATGCAATCTCGATCTTTTTATATAAATCATAACTGTAGTTTTTTAAATCAATTATTCAATCAAAAGAATTTTTTACACTATACTATTAACAATATTATTTTTGTTTTTTATCTTATATTTTTAAATTTTATCTATACTATATATTTATATATTTTTTTATCGTTATATATATTATTTTATATCTCTATATAAATTTTTTACTTTAGGTTTTTTAATTTTCATATCCTTTTACAATATTTTAACATATAAGAAAATAAATAAATTATTTTACATTATATTTTATTGAATAAATAATTTTTCCACTAATATTGTTTTTTAATACATCTTAGGAAATTCAATTCATGTGAAACAATTAACTTTTATTTTCAGTAAACTTAAATGTTAATATTTTTTATATAATTCTTTGGTATACAATCCTTATAATCAATTCACATTAAATAGAAATTAAGTCAGTTCTTTTCTCAACTAACTCTAAACATGGATGCTTTTAGCTCAGTTAATACTACTCCCTTCCATTGTGGTTTCTACTGCTTCTGTAATCATATGAACAATTATAGCCTTATTTTTATCCATGACCTTAATTCTTGGTCCCCTAGAAAATTAATGGCTCAAGTTATTAGTAAGATCCCTAACAGCAATGAAATTATTCCATATGTTACAAAACTTTTTTCTCCAAGGTATGGCTCATACTTCATTATTAGGGTTAATAAATACAAAAATGATCTCAACTTTTTCGATGTTTTAAATTTCTTAAGAGATAAAATTCCTGAAACAGCTAAAATTAACTGGTCCTTGTGTAATGAACTTAAATAAAAGAACAAATCAAGAAAATATAATAACATTGATGTTGAACTTAAACCTATGGAAAAATATTTTTTCTCTTGAAATTTAAATTCAAAATCATCTTTCTTTAATCTCTGTGTTAGTTGGAATATTAATGGTTGGAATACTGAAAAGCGTGATAGTATTTTATTACGATTGAAGATATTAAAAAAACTATTTCATCAATGAAAAACAATAAAGCACCCGTCCCTGATGGTATCCCTACAAAGCTCTTGTTTGCAATTAAGAATTACTAGAAACATATCCTGCTGCTGGAAAGTGTCTTAAATTGATTTTTAATAAAATCTGGAATGGATCCTTTTTTTTTTCCTAAAAAATAGAACTCAGCTTCTATTGTATCAATCCCTAAGAATAGTGACTTAATAGATTGTAGTGACTATGGAGATATTTCTCTCATTAATGTTGGATTGAAAATCATTTCAAAAATTAAAACAGATAGAATATTTACTTATGCACTTACACATAATTTCATCAGACCTAAACAATTTAGTTTTCGTAATCATGAAGAATGCATTAGTTTATTCATTTCTGTAAGTGAAATTTGCCAAAGAAGAAATTTTCAAGGAAAATTTACATATTTAGCCTTTTAGATCTTAAAAAAGCTTATGATTCAGTTCCTATTTTTAACATTCTTACAAAATTATATCATTATGGAGTCCGTGGTAAATGTTTTGATCTTCTATGTAATTTATATACTTCATCTAAAGTACGTGCTCGATTTGCTTCAATGTTATCAAATGGATTTCCTATTAAAAGAGGTGTTCGTCAAGGTTGTCCATTATCTCCAATCTTATTAAATTTATTCATCAATGATATACTAAATGACTGTGAAAAGTATGGTGTTAGCATTGGAAGAAAAAAATGTTGTGGTGGACTCTTTGCTGATGATGTTGTTCTCATTGCTCCGAGTGCAAAAAAATTTAGAAAAATTATTAAAAAAGGTACATAAAAGGGCTAATTTAAATGAAATTACTTTTGATATTGTAAAATGTGCAACTATGGTTATAAAACCAATGAACTTCCAATCTCCTCCAAATTATTGTGACCCAACCTTCTATTTAGGAATGAATGCTATTCCAAAAGTTTCTAGTTATGTTTACCTAGGTATTCCTTTCTCAGATGATATCTTATTAGAACACATTATATCTCACATGCATTTTAAAGTTAGAAAATTCCTTCTTTCATTTACACGTTTCTTTTCAAATAAATTTATTCCCATTGCATACAAGAAAAAGGCTCTTCAATCTTTTGTTATTAGTAAAGTTATTTATTATTCTCCTCTACTTGGTTCAAACAAATCTAGAACGGCTAGAATTCAAACATTAATTAATACTGATCTATTTTGGTGCATCGGTTCCTTCTCTAAAAATGGTAAAACAAATTCAGAAAACAACGACTATATTAGACATAATTCTACTATGAGTACTTATGCTTTATCTCGAGATCTAAACATCCCTCCTATTGCTGGTATCTGCGCAGCCTTACAGATTAAATCTTTTGCAAAATGGATTAAATCAAACTGTATTATAAAGGATCTTATTAAATCTATTCCCAAAATTCTTTATTATTCTTGGACTAAAGAATCTAGAACTTTGTACAAAAAAATCAAAAAATATAAATGTGTAAAATATGATGATATTTTAGAGCGTTACCGGAAATCAGTTTCCAAATTTCAAGGTATTAAAGGTCAAAATTATGATAGTAACAAGTTCTCAAACAATAAAGATATAATTATGCTTAGATTAAAATATCCCCAATTCAACTTAGGGTTTTCATGGATTATACGTTTACGCTGTGGTTATAAATACAATACTACTATTGCTATTAGAATGGGTAGAGTTTCTGATAATTGTCCCAAGACTTTCCCCTGTTGTGGCGAAGATAATCAATCTTTTGAACATTGGATTTTTAAATGCAATACTCTTCCATCTTTTAGATGGAATTCTTTAAATTTCATCGATGATCTCTATGTTTTGTTCGCTAGGAAGATTAGAGTGTTAAACCATCTTTTTTCCTATGACTCTATTTCTGATTCTAATGATTATATCAATCGTTATATATTTTTGTTCCTTCTTGGTGGGACTTTAAATGAGATACATTTCGATAGTGGGGAACAGAAACAATTAAATAAACTACTTTTCAAAGGTTCATCTGAGTCACCTGTTCCAAAAATTGTGGGCTTGGCGGAATTCTTAACTAGTGCAATACCTATTATAAGTAGGTCGTTTGAGCTATTATTTGATAGGTATTGTAAAATACCAAACTTAACCAAGAGTGTCGACATCGTACTTATAAGGCATAATGATAATACAGGATCATCATCTATTTTCACGAAGGGTGAATCTCGCCTTAGTAGTTCAATAAATGATGAATCCTGAGAGAGTTTAGTGGACACCACACTATCTTTTTTAAAGATGTTACTTCTAGGTTTTATTACTTTTTTATTTGTTAGGAAGGGAAAATTCCCTCATAGTACAACTTACCGAAATACATAGTATTTTCGAGCTTTTTTATTTTTTATTTTTTAACTTTTATTTTTATTTTTAATTTCAAATGTACTTTTTACCTATATGTTTTTTTTATAATAAAATTAATAAATTTATGGAAGTGTATTCTCTTCTTTGTCTAAAAAAAAAAAAAAAAAATCTAGATTTGAAAAAGGCATTTGACTAGGAGTGCTTGCCCCAATGAGACTGCTTTTCCAAGTCCATGGATGGTTCTTTAGATTTAGAAAAGGATTATGATAATAATATTTTTTACTATATATTGAGTACCCGATGAAGTGGACTGTTTTTCCAGGTTCATGGAGGGTTGATGGAAAAGGAATAGCCTATATCAGGTGTACTGTTTGCAGCTTTCTGTGATTCTGATGATAATCGATGGTTATCCTTTCTAAAGTACGGAGAGAGTAAACTAGAATACTGGAAGACTGTAGAAAGAGGACCTGATGCTTTATATTGTTTTAAGTTGGATATATAGTAACATTGGAATTGTATAATTAATAATATCATGTAGTTTCTACATATTATCATTATATTGAATCTATTGAATTTTTTTACTTTAGCATTATTTTGTATATGTATTTTTCTATTGTATTATTTATACTTTCATGTAGCTATTGTAAAATGGAAATGTATGAGATTGATTCACTTCAAAGCTTGTGTTTAAAACATTATTTAACGGATGGGAATCTTTTTTATAGTCTTTCTCTACTAATATTTTTTTCTTTTTTAAAAACAGCAATACTGGATAAAATCAATTATTTACAAAATCACAAAACTATAAAATCATCAAGAACAACTATATAATTCAAGCTTTCATATATTCAACACCAATATTTTTTTTAAACTATTTAAAGGGAATTTACGTTCTCTTTTATTTTTATTTTTATTTTATTATATATTATATATATTAAAAAAAAAAATTTTTTTTATCTATTTTTTATTATTATTATTTTTTTTTTATTTTATTCTTTTTTTATTTTACTTTTTTAGGCTTTCTTGAAATGGATAATACTTCTTCAAATTCAGCAACTAAACCTGTTTTGCGGCGAGGCCTTCGAAGATACGATATTCAGAATAAAGATTTCATTCATATCTTTATACATGATCTTCAATCATGGTCTGTTAATAAACTTTGGAAATTTCTTAGTAAGCATATTTCCAATTACAATGAAATAGTTCGTGGAATTACAAAAAAAACACACACCTAATATGGAAAATTACTTCATTTTAAGGATTAACTATAATAAACTCACTTATTATCTAAATATTTTATTTCTTCTTACTAGATGCCTTCCTATATACAAAATTAATTGGATCAAAACCGACAAAATTAGAACTTTCAGTTATGTTAAGAAATTCAACAATAAATTTTCTTCTTTTGAAATTAAATCAATGATAAAAGATTTTCTTTATAGTAGTATTTACTCACCGTCTACTCAATTCTTCAGTCTTTGTGTCAGTTGGAACATTAATGGATGGAATGCCAAAAAACGTGACGGTATTAGATACTTTAATGAAATTTTTAAACCTATCTGTATTTGCTTGAAAGAAGTCAGTAATAGCCAATACCTTAATGTACATTCAAATAATTACCCATTTCTTTGTCACTATAATACAATTTTACGAAGAGCTGGTCCAAATATACCTGGTATGAAAGGTCTTAGTATAAGTGTACATCGTTCTTGTTCATTTTCTCCTGATTCTTTTGAATATAAGTATATCATTTCTGTCAATATTACTTCTTTTTGGAGAATTAAATGCACTATTGGTAATATTTATGTTCCTACGGTCACTCATAAGGAAGAAAGAACGAATGCCTTTTCAAAAATTACTAATTGGATAAAGAAACATACTAATACACCTTCTATTCTTGTAGGTGACTTTAATATGTCTAAATCTCAATTAGAAAGATTACTTAATAAATCATCTCATCAGTGGTTCACAAAAACCTTATCGGGTCTCGATTTCACCTGGGCTCGGAATGGTAGTTCAATTGAATCGATTTGCTGAACGTTATAGTGAACTAGCTTCTGATGTTACTCAACATAGTCTGGATAATGAATACTGGGTAAATTTATTTAGAACTAATCCTAATAATAATCCTACTTAGAATATTAATGATCCTATTACTATGGAAGAAATTCAAAATATTGTGCTTGATATGAAAAATAATAAAGTTCCTAGCTCCGATGGCATTCCTATTGAATTTTTTAAAGCCTTCTTTAGTAAATCTGATTTATCCGATAATCAAGATGATTCTTCAGTTGTTCATTACTCTAATTGTGCTAATGTTTACTTTCATTATTTAACAAAATCTGAGCTGGTGATTTCCCTGAAGGGTAGAATTCGGCTTCTATAATATCAATTCCAAAAAAAGGAGATGTTTCAGATTGCAATAATTTTTGTGATATTTCTCTTATGAATGTTGGCTTAAAAATTATTTCAAAGATTGTTACTAATAGAATTGCTAAATATGCCTTTGAACATAAATTTGTTAGACCTGAACAATTTGGATTTAGAAATAAAGAAGAATGCATAAGTTTATATATTTCAATTAGAGAAATATGTCAAAGAAGAAAATTTCAAGGAAATTTTACTTATCTTGCTTTTCTCGATCTTAAAAAAGCCTATAATAGTACCTATCTTAAATATTTTGACTAAATTATATAGCTTAGGTATTAGAGGTAAATGTCATATGTTTTTAAAGAATCTTTATCTATCCTCTAAAGCTCGTGCTTTTTTTAATGGTAATCTCTCAGAAGAATTTTCGATTAATCGTGGTGTTAGACAAGGATGCCCTCTATCTCCTATTTTATTCAATTTGTTCATTAATGATATACTGGATAATTGTGATAAGTATAGTGTAAATTTAGAATCTCAATATTGTTGTGGTGGACTTTTTGCGGATGATATTGTTTTAGTTGCTTCATCTAAACAGGCTCTTAAGAAAATTTTGAATAAAATTCATGAATGGGCTATTAAGAATGAAATGACTTTTGGAATTAATAAGTGTGCTACTCTTGTTGTAAAATCGCTTAACTTTGTTAAACCGATAAATTATGAAGATCTATCTTTCTTTATTGGTAGTAACAAATTACCTAAAACTAACAACTATATTTATCTTGTTATTCCTTTTGATGAATCTTTATCATTGAAACCTATACAATCCAAATTAAATAGTAATTTAAAAGCACCTGAATTCATCTGGCACTTAAATAGATCCTTCCATTCCTTTGTACTGTTATTAATACTTCGACCTCCAAGAAGGAAATTAAACACTTTTTCACACACACTAGAATCAATATACACATTATTTTCACATTATTTTCAATACTATTACTAACATTACTAAAAATACTATTACTAATATTACTATAACTATTATTACTATTACTATTATTACTATTACTATTATTACTATTACTATTATCATTATTACTATTAACTATATCATTTGTTAGGTTGCCACAGTAAAAAGCATTATATAAAAATAAAATTTTATCATTAACTTTACTACGAATATGATTGAAAAAAGGACAATCAATTAACCAATGAACTGAATTTTCGTCATCCGGAGGAATTAATTTTTTTTTTTCTTTTTTTTTAACGGCGGCAAACTTGTTTCATCTTTATTAATTAAATATTTGAAAAAAAAAAATACATGTAATAAAAAAAAAAAAAAAGATAAAAAAAATAAAAAAAAAAAAACAAAAAAAACATTGCGCTAGCCCCTGAGGAATTAAAGCTTAATAAAATTCAATAGGAATTCCATCCGGGCCTGAAGCTTTATAATTTGGAATAACTAAAATTGCTTCTTTAATTTCTTCTATACTGTTCAAATCTAGAAAAGCAAGGTAAGTTTATTATTGTTTTTACACCTTTGACAAATTTCTCGAATTGAATTTTTTTTTTTTTTTTTTTTTTTAGACAGGGAAGAGAATACACTTCCAAAACTTTATTAAATTTTATTTTAAAAAATACATGTAGGTGAAAAGTACATTTGAAATTAAAAATAAAAAATTTAAAAAATAAAAAAATAAAAAAGCTCGAAAATACTATGTATTTCAGTAAGTTGTACTATGCGGGAATTTTTCCCTTCCTAACAAATAAAAAAGAAATAAAACCTAGAAGTAACATCTTTAAAATAGATAGTGTGGTGTCCACTAAACTCTCCCCGGATTCATCATCTATTGAACTACTAGGGCAAGATTCACCCTTCGTAGAAATAGATACTGATCCTGTATTATCATTATGCCTTATCAGTACGACGTCGACGCTCTTGGATAAGTTTGGTATTTTGCAATACCTATCAAATAATAGCTCAAACGAACTACTTATGATAGGTATTGCACTTGTTCCAAAAATTGTGGGCTTGGCGGAATTCTTAACAAGTGACTCAGATGAACCCTTGAAAAGTAGTTTATTTAATTGTTTCTGTTCCCCACTATCGAAATGTATCTCATATATTTTTGTTCCTTCTTGGTGGGACTTTAAATGAGATACATTTCGATTGATATAATCATTAGAATCAGAAATAGAGTCATAGGAAAAAAGATGATTTAACACTCTAATCTTCCTAGCGAACAAAACATAGAGATCATCGATGAAATTTAAAGAATTCCATCTAAAAGATAGAAGAGTATTGCATTTAAAAATCCAATGTTCAAAAGATTGTTTATCTTCGCCACAACAGGGGCAAGACTTGGGACAATCTTCTTTTTTTTTTTTTTTTTTTTTTTTTTTTTTTTTTTTTTTTTTTAGACTAGGAATAAACTTTATTTAATAATATTTTTTTTAAAAAATACATGAAATTTAAATACATGAAATTATTTTTTATATTAATATTAAAAAACTACGTTATGAGATTCGAGGACGAAAAGGCCTCTAACTCTTCCCATTCATCGAAGATAACTCCATGTGGATGAAAATTATCATTCGAATCTGTATCAGAATTTCTTCTTTGCCTTATCGTTACGACGTCGACGCTCTTGACAACGGTAGGTCTAACACTATACAAATCGATCATGGTGTAAAAATCACCAATCACAATAGGCATAACGTTAGTAAGGAATTCCGCAAGCCCCACAAAATATGAAATCGGGAAAGAAGACTCGTTCGAAGGTGATTGAAAAATATTATTAATATATCGCCTTCTTTCCCCCGAACCGATCTTTAAGATTTCAAATACTGCATTTCCGCCAAGAAGGAGACACAGCACGTAAAAATTGATATTATCATCAAAATCTTCCTCTTTATCATCAGGAATGTTCAATGATTTCTCATGAACAATTAGAGAAAAATTAATAAAAATTTCATCAACAAAGGGAATGAAATGTTGCCTAAATTCTTCAAATTTAGGACATAAAAGTATCCAGTGTGTAAAACTAGGAATGCTGTTACTCTCACCACAACAAGGGCAGTATGTTGGGCAATTTTCTGATACTAGATTACTTTTAACATACGTTTTTACATCAAATTTGAATCCACATTTAATTCGTCCAATCCAAAAAAATCCAAGAGAAAATTGTGAAAATTTAAGTGATAGACGTTGAATAAATTTTTTAAAACCAAATTTAAATTTCTTGTATTTTGTAGATCTGATCGCAGGAGTGCTTGAATAATGAATATTTTCCCAGTAAAACTTCCTTATTTCTCCAGGAAGTTTATTATTGTGCTTGTGTACTGCTAAACTCCGTGCTTTTTTCGTCCATGAATAGTGAGAAAGTGTAGGTATATTTTTGACTAAATGAGAAATAATACAAGAAGAATCTTTCCACTTTTTAAAGCATCGAATCATCGCCTTAGCACAAAAACTAGCTATAGGAGGTATAGAAAGTTCCTTAGACATATTGTAAATTGAAGTATTGGAGGTTTTATTTTTAAACCCGAAACTCCAATACAAACCTCGATTAAAAGCAGTTTGAGCTTTTTCAGTATTCTTTTTATTTGAACCAAGTAAGGGAGCATAATAAAGAACTGAACTAAGGACAAAAGAAACTAGTATACGAGTTTTAAAGTAGAAAGGAACATTCCTATTGGTTAAAAATCTAAAGAAAGAGTTAACTGTATAATTAATTTTACTATTCATCTTAGCAATAATAGGTTTTAAATCCAACGATTCATTAAAAGGTATACCAAGATATGTATATTGATTAGTGCTTGGTATATAGTTCATACCAAGTCTAAAAGTAGGATTTTCATAATGTCTTGAAGGTATAAAATTCTTTGGTTTAACAACTAGTGTAGCGCATTTATTGATTCCAAAGGTCATTTCATTTTTAATACCCCAATCATGAGCAATATTCAAAAGGTTTTTAAGTGAAGATTTTGTAGGAGCTAATAATACAATATCATCAGCAAATAATCCACCACAACACTTTTTCTTTTCAGTAATCACACCATAACTTTTACATTTATCAAAAATATCATTGATAAATATATTGAATAAAATAGGTGAGAGAGGACACCCTTGGCGAACACCACGGTGTATTGGAAATTCTTTTGAAAGTTTACCATTAAAGTTTGCACGAGCTTTCGAGGTAAGGTATAGATTAGTAATGAATTGAAGGCATTTACCACGAATACCAAGATTATTTAGTTTAGTAAGTATATTGTAAATTGGAACTGAATCATAAGCTTTTTTAAGGTCAAGAAAGGCAAGAAAGGTAAATTTATCCTTAAATTTTCTTCTTTGACAAATTTCACGAATGGATACAAATAAACTAATACATTCTTCTTTATTTCTAAAACCAAACTGTTCTGGTCTAATTATTCCATTAGAAAAAGCATAGTCCGATATTCTTTTAGTGACAATTTTTGATAGAATTTTTAAACCTACATTGATGAGTGAAATACCACGATAATTATTACAATCTGAAAGATCCCCTTTTTTAGGAATAGAAACAATAGAAGCAGAGTTCCATTCATTAGGAAAGTCACCATCCCAAATTTTATTAAAAAGTAATAACAGACACTTTGCACAATCGGAATAAGTAACCTCTTGATTAGAGTCATCCTGAGAAGAATTTCTACTCTCAGAATTAAAAAATGCTTTAAAAAATTCTGTAGGTATACCATCAGGACCAGGTGCTTTGTTATTTTTCATTGAAAGAACAGTTGAATGAATTTCTGACATGGAAATAGGTTGATTAATATCCCATGATTCCTGAGGAGTAGAAGAATTATTAAGTATTCTTTTCCAATAATTTTCATTAAGACTGTGACCAGTTATATCAGAAGCAAGTTCTTCATAGTGTTCTGCAAAACGATTGAGTTGATCTTCTTGGGATACTAGAACATTACCTTCTTTATCTTTAATGTATACAGGTGATTGGGAAGGAGAGTAAGAAGGTTTAGAAATTTTCTTAAGTCCAGACCAACCACGCTGGGCATCATTTTTTAAGAAACATTCGCCGATGGAATGAATCAAATTTTTAAATCTAATATTCCTAATATTTCTTTTAATACTAATGATATAATCAGAAAGAACTCTATATTCTTTTGAGAGATCACAAAATTCTTGAAGATTTGACAAATCATTACTAATTTTAAAATTTTTAATCCTTTTATAAAATAAATGTTTTTCATGTGATAATTTCTTAATATAAGCAGGACAATGGAACGCTGAACCCTGTAAATTTGTAGGAACTCTTGCTTGAATGTCATCGCCTATTTTATTTGCTGTGTCAAGAAGTTTTTTAACCATTGTATTAGAGTCTAGATTATCATTATGTTCAAATTCATCCAGTAAACATGTGAATTTATTATGAGAGAAGATTGCTTCACGTTTATCCCTACAAATTCGATTAGACCACTTAACTTGTTTATCCCGAGGGGGAGTAACAAAACCATCAGGAGATATTTTTTTACAAGAAAGAATAAGTGGTAAATGGTCAGAGATGTCATTAAAAGAGTAGCATACAGAAGCAATATTCAGATAATTTCTTAATTTATCGTTCACTACTATAAAATCAATACAAGAATTCTTTCCACCATTAGACCAAGTAAATTGATGACCAACCATATCCATAACAAACCATTGAGGGGAAATTCTAAGAATAAGATCTTTGAGTTGTTGCTTAGTCATGTTGAAATCACCAACAATAGCCGAAGGGTTATTCTGATGGTTCTTAAGCCAATTAGCAAAATCAGTTTCCGCTTTTTCTCTAGAGTCTTTGTGTTTTTTGCTAGGGATGTAAATGTTCCCTAAAGAACATCTGACACCCCAAAAAGAGAATATATTTACTGAGAGTATATATCTATATTCAAAATCATCATTAGTGAATTGGCAGGAGGAGTGCACACCTATATAAAGGCCCCTCATACCAGGGATTTTTTTGTCCGCACGTCTCAGTACTGTTCTATAATGATTAAGGAATGGATATGAGTTAGAAAAGGAGTTAAGGAATGAACTATTACCGACTTCTTGAAGACAAATACAAATAGGATTAAAGATTGAATTAAAATTGGTAAGTCCGTCACGTTTTTCAGAATTCCAACCATTTATGTTCCAGCTAATACAGAGGTTGAAATATTTAGTATTCGAGAAAGGGTTAGCATACAGGAGGCTTTCAGAGATGGGGATTGAGGGTTCAGAATAATACCTGGTTCTATTATGATTAACATTGCTAAATGTGCGTATCCTTGAAGTAATCTTCCATTTTATTCTTTTAACAGGTAAGTGCTTAGTAATCAAATAAATAACCTTCAAATAATCAGTACAATTATTATAGTTAACTCTTAGGATGAAGTAGTTTTCCATATTAATATAGTGTTTTTTAACGATTCCATGAACAACTACATTACAATTTGATATCTTTTTGCTTAAAAATTCCCATAGTCTACTTTCAGTCCAAGATTCAAGATCATGAATGAAAATTAAAACAAATTTATCATGGTCAGGACCATAAAGTCGCAGACCTCTTCGTATAGTTGACATAATAAAATAAAAAACTTATCTATATTAATAAAAGGTAAGTGTAATATAAAAATAAAAAAATAAAATTAGTAAAAAATTAAAAAATTAAAAAAAAATAAAAATTTATTGCTGTTGTCTTCTCTTTCGTGTATATTGTTTGCTAAAACTTGTTTGTTTTTCTTTCTTTTTGTGTTGACTAGTTTTTAATTAATGATTTTCAATTATAAATTCCTGTTTTATGTAAAAATTTCTGTAAAATAATCATATATAATATAAAATTTAAATGTTAATGAAATAATAGTTGTGAAAAACTATAAAAAGATTCCCATCCGTTAAATAATGTCTCAAACACAAGCTTTGGAGTGAATCAATCTCCTACATTTCCATTTTACAATAGCTACATGAGAGTATAAATAATACTATAGAAAAAAACATATACAAAATAATGCTAAAGTAAAAAATACAATAGATTCATTACAATGATAATATGTAGAAACTACATGATATTATTAATTATACAACTCCAATGTTACTACATATCCAGTTTAAGACATTATAGAACGTCAAGTTCACTTTCTACAGTCTTCCAGTATTCCAGATTTCTCTCTTCGTACTAGAAGCCACTTAGAAAGGATAACCATTGATTATCATCAGAATCACAGAAAGCTGTAATTAGTACACCTGATATAGGTTATTCCTTTTCCATCAACCCTCCATGGACCTGGAAAAACAGTCCACTTCATTGGGGGGGACAATCTTCTGAAACTCTACCCATTCTAATAGCAATAGTAGTATTGTATTTATAACCACAGCGTAAACATATAATCCACGAAAGCCCTAAGTTGTCTCGAATTGAAATAAATAAACTAGCACTTTCTTCTTTATTACGAAATCCAAAATTGACAATGAGCAGTTAAACAAAAAAAAAAACACTCATTCCTAATTTTTAGATTTTTTATAAAAATCATCAAAAATAATATGACACATCATCATAACATTAACACCAATTAATACACACTTCTAATTATTTCTTAATTTTTTTTTTTTTTTTGGTTTTGATCTTTTTTTTTATTTTTTTTTTGTTTTTTTAATTTTTTAAAATCAGTTAACCATTATTTTATCTTATCAATTTTTATATCAAATAAAATTATTGACATGGTATTGAAAAAATAATTGTTAAACAAAATTTAACTAAAAGTAAACTATATAAAAAAATAAAAAGATTAAGAATATTTTTTTTTTTGAAATATATACTATAGATATATTTTCTTAAATTTTTTTAAATTAATTGTTTACTTTCTTTTTTAATTACATTTATTATTTTTTTTTATTATTATTTTTTCTTTCTTTGTTTATTAATTCTATAAAAAAAATTTTTATTATTTAAGTTAAGTTAAAATATTTCATTTATTTTATTTTTATTGCTTTATATTTATATTTTTATTTTTTATTTCTATACTTTATATATTTTTCTTTCTAATTATTAACTTTAATTATAATTATTTTTAGGTACTTTACTTCTTTTTTAAACTTTTTAAATTTAATATATATATGTTCATATATTCTATACAATTTTCTATTTTTTTTAATTGATTTAATTAGAATAAATTATATATTATTTACATATATATAATATTTACAAAAATAATAATAATAATAAGTTCATTAATTTTAATTTTTAAAATTTATTCCTCTTTTCCTTTTTTACTATTATTATTATTATTATTATTATTATTATTAAATTTTTATTATTCAAACGTTTTTATATTTTTTTAAAAATTTTAGAATTCAACTTTAACTTGAAGTTCATTTTCATCCTTAGTATTTTCTTTAACAAATTCAACTTCACCAATACAGTTAACTCTACCATTTTCCAAAATTAAAACACGGTCAGCATATTGTTCAGCTTCACTAGTAGAGGTAGTAGTAACAACAATAGTCTTACCACGTCTGTGAGCTTCAACAACATTCCAGAAGGCTTCAACATCCTTTTCAGTCATACCAGTAGTTGGTTCATCTAATAAAGCAATTTCTCTGTTACAAAGGAAAGCAATAGCAACCTTAACCTTGCTCTTTTCAATAACATCAAGCTTACTGTATTTATCAGACTTCTTACCCTTAAAGTTAAGTTCATTTAATATGTCATAAGCGTTAATTTTATTGTTAACAATACTCTTGTAGAATTCAATATTATCAGCAACAGAAGCTTCTTCGAAAATAGTGTAATCATCTTGTGGGGCAACACTACCAACAGTTCTAATAGCACCAATTTGATCCTTATCGAAAGAGTTCATAACTCTTACATCACCATAACTTGGTAAGAAACGACCACCAATCAACTTCATAATAGTAGATTTACCAGCACCTTCCTTACCAACAATGGCAAAGATTTCATTCTTGTAAACTTCAAAGCTAACATTCTTAACAGCATCAACAGGAGCTTGCTTTTTAGGGAAGTAAGTCTTAAAAGCGTGATCAACAGAGATAATAGCACCTTCCTTTTTGGTAGTATCAATCTTAACAGAATTGTTCTTAACTTCATTTTCATAGAATTCTCTCTTTTTAAGTTCATTTTTGTTTCTATTTAAGTGATTGAAGAGCTTTTCAAAGATACTACCGAAAGATACATATAAGAGATTGTTGAAGAATAACTTTAAGGTAAGGGCAAATACACTGTATTCTCCACCTTGAGTTGGAATTAAATTAAAAGCAGTAATATGTTGATTTTTAACAGAAGCATGTTGGAAGTTGTCAATAATTGTACCAATAGTAACTGGTGAGACAAATAAGCAAAGAGTTTCTTTAACATTAGGAGGAATTCTTGACATTGGGAAATAAGCACCAACGAAACTTAAGTTGAATATGGTAACAACAATAGCACCAATTACAGGAACTGGAACATAACAACTAACCCAGAAGGCAACAGTAATAGCAGAAATTTGGAAGAGGTAGAAGTCAACGAAGATTGGGAGGAAGCCAACAGTTGGGAAAAGTTTAAGAACGTGAACAACAATACAAACAACAAGAGCAGTTGGTAAAATAAGAATACCATAAGTGAAAATCCAACCCCAATGGTATTTTACACTACCAAAACCATTAGCAAGTTGAAATTGCTTACGTAAAATAACTCTTTCTCTAATAACATCATAAGCAGCAGTAAAAGTGTAAAGCATATATAATAAGAATGTTACAACAGAAATAAGAATACCATAGAAAGATGGTTTTCCATCAACAACAGTAGTTTCTCTTTTCCAGTTCTTTCCAACTACAACAGCTCCAAAGAACATTACGAGAGGAATGAAAAATAAAATTAAAGCTTTAACAGGATGAGAAAACTTGTATTTAAGTTGAGCTTTAACGTATTGAATAACAGCACCCATTTTATCTAAATTAATATATTTATTTATTTAAAAATATATATTTATTTCAAATTAATATCATATTTTAAATGTATTATTTTTATAAAGTTTATTTTTTTAATATACATATTATTTCTTTTAATTCTCATTGATATTCTATATTTTTTAACTATTAATAACTTCAAACACATTAAATAAAATAAAAATATAAATATACCTTTTTTTTTTGTTTTTATTTAAATTAGTTTTAAATTATAAATTAAATTAGTTTTTATTATTAATTTTTTATTTTATTATTATACTTAAATAATTTTTTCTAGAGTTAAGTTAAATACGATAGTATTTATTTTTATTATTTTTTAAATAAATATAATAAATTTATTTATATTTATTATTTAACTCTTAATTTTTTTTTTTTTTTTATTTTAAAAAATTTTTTTTTTACTATTTGAAGATTAAAATTTAGAGGAAAAATGTTTATTTTTATAATTGATTTTTTTTTTTTTTTTTTTTTTTTTATCTATTATCATTTTATAATATTAATATATTAATTATTTAATCTTATTTAATTTCAGAAACAATTTAATTTTTTTTTTCCTTTTTTTTTTTTTTTTTTTTCTTAGGTTGTAAGGTTGACATAAAAAAGATTAATATTTAAAGTTTAATGGCACTAATTAATTTTTAATATATTAATTTTTTTTTTTCTTTTTTACTTAAATAAGAATTAAAATATTAGATATTAAATAATATTTAAAAAAAAAAAAAAAAAAAAAAAAAAAAAAAAAGAGATAAACCTTCGATTAACATAGAATTGAACCAAATAAGGATATTACATTTTAAATGTTCAATTTTTAAAGAAATCTAATTAAAATAATTTAATTAATTAATTATATATATATTTTTTTTTTATTAAAAATGTTTCAATTAATATTGAAATATATTACAGTATAAAGGAATAAACTAATTAGTGTATTTAAACACAAGAGATAAAAAAAAAAATAATAAAATAATAATTCAAATAAATAATATTAGTATTAAGTAAACAAAAATCCCTTTTCAGAAAAAAACTAAAAGAAAATTATCTTTATGATATGATTGAAATTTCAACACAACAGTAAAAGATAAATATAATAAAATTTTAAATGGATATATTTAATATTTTAAATTCAATAAAAAAAAATCTAAATTAATATTTCCTAAGAAAATTTGTATAAAAATAATTCTTTAAGAGTGGATTGAAATTTTAAAATATCATATCAACTAATATAATTTCATTTGTTTAAATTTTATATTATTTAATAAATTAAAATTTGAAAATAATTATGTATAGGTATAGTTTTGTAATAGTCAATTTCCTTTTATTTAAAATTTATATTTATGTTTTTTATTATTTATTATTTATTATTTTATTATTATCTTATTTATTTATTTATTTATTTATTTATTTATTTATTTATTTATTTATTATTCATTTTGTATTATTTACTATATTATTTATTTATATATTTATTTATTTATTTATTTACTCATTTATTTATATACTTATTTAATTATTTATTATTTAATTATTTATTATTTATTAATTAATTATTCATTTTGTAATATTTACTATTTTATTATTTATTTATTTATATACTTATTTATTTATATATTATTAAATAGGATGATATAAAAAACTGAACCTTTTTTTTTGTCATTATTAGAATTATATGTTAAATTATTATTGATTTAATTTATTTATTTATATATTAATTTATTTATTTATTTATTAGATATAATTAAAAATAATAATAAAGTTATGAGAAAACAAATTTAAAATGTTTATATAAAGATCATAGAAAAATTACTATGAAAGGATTTTTTTTATATCATAATTTATTTATTTATTTATTTATTTATCTATTTTATTTATTATTCATATATTTATTTGTTCCTTTATTTAATATATAAATATAAAATACATACTTAAATATATTCAATAATGTTTAACTTTTTAATTTATTTCTAATTCTTTTTCTATTTTATAAATTTTTATATGCAATTTATTAATATATATTTGTACTACCTAAAAAAAAATTTTATAGATTAATAAAAATATTTGTTTCCTAACTTGATTTATTTAAAAATTCAATTAAAACATATATTATAGTATTGAATAGATTATAGTAATAAATTAATTATAATATATATCTTAATATATTCTAAATTTAAAATATATGAAATTTATATATTTTAAATATATAAAATTATTTCTATTCTTCATACTACTTTTTTCAATTTTAACTCTAGTTTTATATATTTTTTCCATCTACGATGATTATATATATTCAATAAATATTGAAAAGATAAATCATTTTTCCATACTTTATACCATTAATTGATGGTTAAACGAATATAAAAAATAAATAGATAAATTGAAATAACTGCTTTTTTAGTATTTATAATATTTGGAAATATATGTTATTATAAAATGTTAGATATCCATAATGCCATTTTATTAAATTATATATAATGTATCTATTAAATTGTATTAACCATGATTTAATTCTTAATCATTATTTAAATTTTTTTTATTAAAATAAAAATTAAATTTTTTTTTATATTAAATTTGGATGAAAAGTTTAATAATTATAAAAATTTATACTATATTCATTGAAAAGAAAAAAAAATAAAAATTAATCTTTTTTTTTTTTTTTGTAATAAAAAAACATATTAAATAAAATAAATTAAAAAAAAAAAGTTTTCTTTTAATTTACGATGTTTTATAACATATTTTTTTAGAAAAAATTATAAAATAAAAAAAAATAATAGGAATAATAATAATATATAAAATAGAAAAAAAAGAATATTTATAAAAAATGAAGTAATTATAAAATGAAAAATTTTTATATAATTTAATTTAAATTAATAATAACAAATAGCAAATAATAATATATTATTAGTAATTAAAATAATATAAAATAATACATATTAATAATAATAAATATATAATCTGTTATAGAATTACTTTTAAGAATATTTGATATGTCTTTCTTGTTGTATCTTGATAGTTAGTACTCAGGGGCTAACACTCATCGGATTTCTAGATCAACCATATATGCATATCTTATTAATTTTATATGGGGTACTTTTTCCCTACCTTGAATTTTCCCTATAAACATAAAGTTCAATTACCAATGGTAAATATGATTTACATATAGTCTCGGAACCTTGTGTTAAAGTTCCACTTACTTGGGACGGTCAAATAATAATATTTTCTCTCAATTAATAAGAATTGTTAATACATTACATGTACTATCAAATCTAGTTAATTAAGAGAAAAGCTAACTCTTCGTCAATCTTGATGAAAATATAAAACCAAAAAGAATTTAAAATATATTAATATTAATAAAAAGATATATATATATAACTATTATAGAGTTTATTAAAATTATTATTTATTAAAAAAAATTTATTACATATATTAAGTACTTTGAATCATTAATTTTATGAAATAAAATAATAAATTCAATATTAAAATTAATGAAGAGTATTTATTAGTTACATTTATCAAACATTCCGTTTAATTTTTATTAACTTTAAATTAGTATATAATAATTATTAAAATTATTTAATTATAATAATTAGTAATATTTTTTTTTTAATTTCAATTCATCTTTATTCATCTTTTTTTTTTTTTTATTTTGCTTTTAAATTATTATAGTAAATACAAAAGCAAAAAGATTAATAAAATATATTCCTATTTTATTAATCTTTTTGCTTTTGTATATAAAACAAAAAATTCAATAAACTAATTAATATATTTCTATATTTAAAAAATTATAAAAAATAATGAAAAATCTGAGGAAAATTATACACAAAAATTGACCCTTTTAATATTTAAAATTAATTATTAAAGATTTTCATGCTATAAAAATCTGTTTTATAATAATTTAATATAGTTAATATTAAGTAAATTGAAACATGAATGATTATATATATATATGATTTTACTTTAAATTATAAAATTAATATATATAATGTAACATAACCTTTTTCATTAACATTTTATGAGAAAGAAATGTTAAGAAAAAAATTTTTTTTTTGTTTATATGTTTCGCTTTTGTTCCTAGTTTTATTTTCTATATTATAGAATTTTTAATTATATTAAATAATAAATTATAAATAATACTTTAAAAACTATAAAACTTAATATATATGATTCATTGATTTTTTATTTTATTTTCTTTTATTTTAATTTTATTTTATTTTATTTTTATTAATTCGAATAACTTTAATTTTTTAAAAAAAAAAAAAAAATTAAAAAAAAAAAATTCTCTTACCCTATTATATTCACTGATACATTTATTTACTAAATTTTAAATTTTATGATTAACGGGTTAAAAAAGTTTAATAAGAAATTTGGTTAAAAAATAATTATAAATAAAGTTCATTATCTAATTATTTGTTAATAAAATTAATTTTAAATAAGATTTTATAATATTTCTATTTTGAATTTGATGAAACAATAATTTTTATATATAATACACCTAATATAAAAAAAAAAAAATTTAGTCTTATTAATAAATACATTTTTCTTTATCACAAATATTTATTGTTAAAAATCTCTATTTTGTTTTGTTCATTTACTCTCTTTATTTATTTGAATCAAAAGATTTTTTTTTTAAAGAATACATAATTTAATAATATTTATACATATAAAATACATTTAGTGGATCATACATATTACAATACATTAAATACATGCTTTCATACATTAATTTTATGCAAAAGAGATGATCTAATAGAAAAATAAAAAATTTAATTATTATCATAAACCATATAAATTATATATCATTATTATTATATATCCTATTTATTTGTAATATACTATTTTAATATTAAAAAGATATTAATTAAAATGTTAAATTATAATAAATAAAAATATTAAATGAAATGTTAATTAAATTTTATACTAAAAATACTAATTTTCTAATATTCCCCACTAAACTAGTATTGAAAATCATTGTTTACTAGGAAAAATTGCTATTTTTAATATTTTATAAATACTAATAATTTTTTACTTAACCGTCGTTGAACAACCCAAATTTTTCTAAATTAAGTAACTATTATTCACATTAGAAATATTATTATTGTATATTTTAGTTATCTCATTATTAAGGATATTATCATTCATAACTAAATCCTTATAGTTGCTATGATTACATTTTATTATCATCATAAATATTATTATTAAAATAATTATTCAAATAATAACTAATATTGTTCTCTTTATGAAAAATGATTATGTTTTCTATTATATTCGGTGTATTATATTATTGTGTTCAAAATTTTTTTTTTTTTTTTTTTTTTTTATACATTAACTATGAGTCAATATCATAATATATTTCAATGTTACTAATTTCATCTAGTAGGATATTCTAATATTTTATCAACATCGTCTGAAATACTGAACTTTACTTCCAAGAAGTCTAATTTATTTCCCCGGTAGCCCTATAAATAGATAATTTAATTTTTTCCTGTTTCTAATTTTATTATTTAATTTTTTTAAACTTATGACTTTTGTACGTTGTCTAAAAATTCCTTTGATGTATTTTGAGGTTTCTTTATCGCTATAGACCTTCATGTATTCTAACTTTCTGAAGATCTTTAGTACTTTATTTATTTCTTCTTCATAGTATTTATTTTTGAGTACTTATAATATTAAGTATTCTAAATTCTTTTATTCATTTTTGATTCTAATAACTGTTTTTATTTTTTTTCATTCATCAATTTTCTTAAAAAAACTTAGAACTTTAAAATTGTTCATTTTGAGTTCTTTAAAATTTTTCTTTCACCTTCCTCAGATATAAGGTACCCTTTCCCTTGTCATCTTTATTGGAATATTCATTCTTTGTTTCTTTTATAATATAACTTATATTTTTTTTTCAGTATACTCACTTAATCCAGGGCCTTGGAGCTCTATAATGAAGTCCTCATACCATTCATTATTATTATCCTCACTCTGGATATATTTCATTCTATTTAAATTTATTTCAGTCATTCCGTTCATTTTATAGATATATTCATATATTATTAATATTATTTAATATACTATTAAATATTAAATACTAATTACGAATTACGAATTACTAAACATTAAAATAGTAATTCCCTAAGTCCTAATACGTTTTTTATTTATGTATATGTATATTCAAGTGTCATTAATCTTGAATACTCCGATTATACTAAATATCTAAATCACATAATTTCCTAATTTGCTAAGTATTCTAAATTTCTACACAAACTTATAGAGTCAATTAAGACTATTCATCTCTTTAAAAAATCACAATGCTTTATTTATTTACTAACTGTTTTTATTTGAAGTAAAAGGCTTAATTTTTTAATAATACATAATTTAATGATAATTATACATGTAAATACATTCAATGGATCATACATATTTTAATACATTAAATACATGTTTTCATATTAATTATAAAAAAAGTACATTATAGAAAAAAAATTAATTAAGAGGTTAAGGTAAATGATTTTATGTGTTCATATAGATATATTCTACTAAATTGTAATCTTTCTGACAGTTATGCAATCTCCAGGGAGATAGAACAATTATACATGGGTTAGGTTATAATGACCTCACTTTAAAGAAGCACTCGGAGAAGTGGTACTAGTTAAAAATCTCAGAAACTATATGCATGACAGAGCGTCAATGCTGAAACACTCAAGTCGTCCAGAAAGGACAATTCTGCCTTTTTAAAAAGGAAGTGTGTGACTACCTCAATATTCCCACTGTTCCTGAGGGGGGGAGGGGCTAAATTCAAGAGCGGTACATACCAAAAATAAAAAAAGAATTTTTTTCAGTATTTTCTTATTTATTTATTTAAATGTATTTACTTTTTATATTAATTTATGCAATTTTTTTGTATTTATTTTAAATTATATTTATATATATTTTTTATAATATAATTTATATTTATGAATGTATTTATAAATATAAATATGTAAAATATAAAAAATTATTTAAAATTAAAAATAATTAATATAAGTTCTTTATAGTCATATGCATTTTTATAATGATATGTAAAAATGCTTCTAAATTCCTTTTAAAAAAAAAAAAATAAAAATAAAATTCAAAAAGTTTAAAATTTAAAGTTTATTTACAGAAAACTATAATAAAAAATTTTTTTAAAACATTTTATTTTTATTTTTTTTATTTAATAAAATATATCAAAATATTAACAAAAATAAATAAATATTTATACCGAATAATTTATGTAAATGTACTATTAAACTAGTATAAAAGTTTAATATATTAACATAATTTTAATATCCAATATATTGATTTTGAATAATATAAATTTTTCTTTTTTTTTTTTTTTTTTTTTTATATCTTTTTTTTAGTTTAATAAAACATTAAGGACATAATTTTTATAATTAATTTAATATTAAAATATAATAGGTTTTAATAATAAAAAAATATATATATATATTTGTTTACTTTAATAATTATTATATATAATATTTTAGAATTAATAAATAGAGTTTAAAAAAAAAAAAATTTTTTTTTTTAATAATTTTGTATTAAATATTTTAAATAGTCTTTTCAATATATTAATATATTGATACAATATATATTTCTTTAATCTATAATTATCAAATTATAAAGCCATAAATTAATTAATAATTAATTAATTAATTAATTACGGGAATCAATTTTTTTTTATATATAATTTCTATGGGATAATTCACTTAATTAAAAAATATACATATTAGGAAACTATCATTAAATAATTTATATAATTTATATTAATAAATATTAATATATAATTAGAATAGAATTCATAAAAGATTATAAGAAATCATAAAATAAATAAATAAATAAATAGATAAAAAAAAGAATTATGAAGTAAAAAAAAAAAAAAAGTACGAATAAATAAAAGAAGAATATTATAAATTAATTTCTATGATAATCATAATTTTAAATGGAAATGAAAATATTCAAAGAAGAAATATAAATTAATAATTATATATATTAAGTAATTGGAAAAATTAAATATTAGAAATGTTCCCATATAATATTTGATTATCTTGAAATATTCAAAACATAAAAGGAAATAAAAAAAGAAAGAAAGAAAGAAAGAAAAATAAATTATGGTAATAATAATAATAATAGTAAATTTACTATCATTAAATAAACCTTTTTTATCAATTTAATATATTATTTGTAAACATATTCCTAAAGTAATTAAAAAAATAAACCAAAATAAACCAAAATAAAATAAAATAAATAATACTATATATGATAATACATGATATAAATAATACTATATATGACAATACATGATATAAATAATACTATATACGATATACTAAAACAAAAAATGAATAAAAAGTTATTTAATATAGATATTTTTTTTTCTATTTATAATTTATTATATATATCATTTATATATTGATAAAATTTTTTTCACAAAGTACATTGCTTGAAGTTTATATTTTATTTTCTTATTTAAATTTGGATGAATTTTTTTTTTTTTTTTTTTTTTTTTTTTTTTTTACTTTTTTTGTAATTTTTAATAAATGTAATATTTAGTAAAAAAAAAATAATTGATGCTTTTTAGTGATATTCTTAAGGAGACAGAAATATATAATTTATTAATTTAATTATAAAATATATTTATTTAAAAATATTAATATTTATAATTTTAAATTGTTATTATTAAACGAGGCATTTCGAAAAATTTCATTTCGAAAATTGTTTTAAAGCTTAATAAATAAATAAATTAATAATAAAACAAATAAAAATATATATATAATTTAAATAAATAACTAAATAAATAATAAATAAATAAATAAATAAAACTATAATAAATAAATAAATAAATTTAAACGTAATAATAAATATACATTAGAATTTAAATATTAAAAAATAGAATATTTTATCACACGTTTTAATGCTTTCTAGTTTTTCAAAATATATATGATTAAAAATAATTATATATATATATATAAAAATAAGTATTAATAATTTAAAAGATGTAAAGGATAATCACTTAATATATAATTATTAAAATTAAAAATTTATATTTAATCGGTCATTTTTACACTTTTTAAATTCTAGCATAATATTTTACAAAATCTTAAAATATTAATAAATATTATTAATAAAATAAATATTTATAAATAATCTAGAAAAAAAACAAAAGTTATTTATATATTTGAAAAACACGATATATAAATAAAAGGAAAAAAGTAAATAGTTTTTGATTGAACTTTATTTCATAGAATAATTATTTTAAAAGTTTTTTTTTTATCAATTAATAATAAATAATTAATATTTATTATTAAAATTTATTATTATTATAATTATTTTTCTATGAAAAGAAAAATAATTCTAAAATTATTAACTAGGTGTGAATTTCGCAAAATGTGGCTTAAAAATTTTTTAAAAAATAAACATATAAATAAACATTATTTATTTATTATTTATTAATTATTTATTATATTTATTATTTATTTATTATATTTATTATTTATTATTATTTATTATTTATTTATTATTTATTAATTATTTATTATTTATTAATTATTTATTATATTTATTATTTGTTATTATTTATTATTTATTATTTATTATTTATTTATTTAAAAATATTTTATAATAAAATATTTAAAGACTTCACTTATTTCAAAAATGAATTTTATAATTTATTTAATTATTTATTTAATTATTTATTTAATTAGTTATTTAATTATTTATTTATTGGTAAAATTATATAATGTGGCAATATTTAAGCCATATTGCGAAATGATACACATTCTATTTTCTTTTATTATTATATATTTATTATTTTATTTATTTAATAAAATTTAATAATAATAATAATAAATATTAATTTTATTTAAATTTAAACCATTAAAATAAAATGGCACATATAATTTCTTTGAAAAAATAATTATTAAAAATATTTAAAATGTGATATATATTTTTTTATTTTTTTTATTTTTTTATTTTTTATTATGAAATTATTATATAATAAAATATTTATTTAATTATTATTTAATTATTTATTTATATAAAAAAAATTTATATATAATACGCCATCTCAAAAATATGTGGCTTATATCTATTCACGTGCGGTTACGAAACGAGCTCTCCCCTAATTAATGATTTATTAATTTATTTTTATGTAATAATTAACAAAATAATTTATTGATAATTTGAGTTTTAATTTTCATATTATATAAAATTTAAATCCACATTTCTGTTAAATAATAATTTTTTATTTTTTTTTATTTATTTCCTGTGTGTACTTCCCTTGGTTTCAGCCCCATCCTCTCAGGAGCAGTTGGAATATTGAGGTAGTCACACACTTCCTTTTTATAAAGGCAGAATTGTCCTTACTTGAAGATCTTACTTAGTGTTTCAGTATTGCTTAGTAATAATTAAATTATAAATATTTATAATTAAATAATTAATATATGTAATATTGTAATGATTTTTGTATACTTCTGATTAATTGAATCTAAATTCATAGGGTTATTTGGTCTTGTATTCTTTTTTATTTCTGTTCTTCTTGTTAATGGAGGTATCTTCCATATATATTTCATATTTTCTAAATTTTCTATTTTTTTTTTTTTTATTATGGAGTTTACATGATTTCATGTGTCCATGTAGAAATATTTTATTTGGTGATGCAAATATTCTACTAAATTGTAATCTTTCTGACGGTTATGCAATTAACCAAGTGAGCCATTAAATAGGAGTGGGGCATTTCGCCAAGTTGCATTTCGCCAAAATTGAAAATCATTAAATAAATAAATAAATAAATAAAATTAAATATTATTAATATTGATTTATATTTTTGAAGTAAATATTTAAATATTAAAAAAAAATTTTTCATATGTAAATATCTTTTCAAATATCTGTTTAAATAAATAAATAATAAATAATAATAATATAAAAATAATAATATAAGCGGTATAGTAATAATTATAAAAGGATTGTCATTAATAATAATAATGAAGATTAAAATTATAAATATTAATTATTATTATTTAAAAATATATATATATATATAAATGAATTAATAAAAAAAATATTATAAATATCTGTTTAAATAAATAAATATAATAGTATTGAAATTACACCAAAAATATTTCATTGCGATTTTGAAAAAGCTATATCTAACGCTACAGAAAAAAGTTTTTATCAATGAAAACATTAAATATTGCATATGGCATTTTAAAAGAGCATTAGAAATTAAAAAAAAAAAAAAAAAAAAAATTATGTGGTAATAAAGTTGAAAAAATAAAAGATTTAATATATTTATTATAATAATATTTCGAACTTTCCTTTTATTAATCATAAATATATATATAGGATATTTATAGTAACATAAAAAGTGAGTGCCAAGAACATAATTATATTCAATTTTTAGAATTTTTAAAATTTTTAGAATATTTTAAAAAAACCTATTTAATTAGCTATGAAACTGAAAATTGGAATTATTATGATAATATTGAGTATATTACAAATAATGTTTCAGAAACTTTTAATAAATACTTAAAAAAATTATTTTGAAAAAAGAATAGATGAATAAATACAATAATGGTCAAAGTATTTTTAATCTTTATTGGATTAGGTTAGCTTAAGAACATTAAAATATATTTTTATGATAAAATATTATTATTTTAAAAATATATTTTTATAATTAAAATATTGTTATTATAATATTATTTTTTACAAAATATTAAAATATATCTTATAATTAAATATATTTTTATAATTAAATATTATAAATAATTATTTTATTACTATTTTACAAAATATTAAAAAATATCTATAATTAATTATTAAATATAATAAAAACAAGGTTATAAAAAAAATATTTTGAATTTTTATTTATTCATTTATTCATTTATTTATATTATTATGCCTCATAAAGTATCTATATGGGTTAGGTTATATTAGAGAAACACTCCGAGAAAAAACGTACAAGTAAATTTTTAGCAATAATAATTAAATATATAATTATATAAAATTAAATGAAGATAAAGATTATATTTATTTATTTATTTATTTATTTTTTAATCATAAGAATATATATTTATATATATAATTTACATTATACTACATAAAGTTATTAACAATGTTTACTCTATTTCTATATATTTATATTTTTAAAGTTGTATAAATATTGAAACAATAGTATATATTATAATGAATATAAAGATTCCGAAATAAGGTTTTATTGAATAAGATGAACTATAACTTTCAGATAGTTTTTCGGCATCCTTTAATACATCCGTTAATGAATTATCATCATACAAATATGAAAATATATTAGCTCTAAACTTTGATGACCAAGAAGAATAACCAATATTATTTATTGAAGGTCTTGCAATAAATTGCAATTTTTTGAATAATTCACAATCTTTTACCTTACAAACCTCTTCGTCATCATATAAACTAGTTATCACTGTATTTATATAATATTTAATGGCAATTTTTTTTTGATTTTCCTTTGATGTAAAATATTGTATAACAGTAGCTGCTGCTTTCTTTTTTTCTTCAGAAATATTAGCATTTATACCTAAATTAAATCCTCCAATTATAGATCCTGAAACACCTTCAGTATTACCTGGAAGTAGGATATAATCATATCCATCTACTGGTCCAAAATACCATATTTTTGCAAATATTACTTTCTTAAGATACATTTCCATCATGGTAAACATAACATCTTGAATAAATATTTCCTCTATTGCATAAATTAATATATATTTATATTAGTTTTTTTAGTTTATTTCCTTTATATATTTATAATATATTTAATAATATATATAATATATATATATTTTTATAGTACTTGAAGAAATTTCATCTTTTATTGCTTTTAACATTTCTAATGCTTTTTCTACATTTTTACTTTGAAAATCTGGAAATGATGAATCAACAGAATCCCTATAAGAATAAAGAAATTCATAAAGAGAGCATGTTCCTAATTCTACATCTAATATTTCGAATCATTTATCATAAATATTATATTTTTATTTAATTTAATTCTTTTTATTTTTTAATTTTTTTTTTATATTTTTAATTTTTTTTAATATTTTTAATTTTTTTTTATATTTTTATATTATCTTAATTTTTCTTATTTTATTTTATTTTATTTTTTATTTTATTTTATTTTATTTAATTTTTTTTTTATTTTATTATTTTTTTTTTATTTAATTTAATATTATTTAATAATATTTTATTATCTTTCATTTATTATTATTATTTTCATTATTTACCAGGAAAAAGCCCATTATAGCCAATTAATTCAGTATTATTTTTTTTTTGTTCTTCAGATATAATATATTTTCCTATTTCAAGTAATTCATTCCAGGTTTTTGGAGGTTCTTGCTGATATTTATTTAAATATTCTTTATTATAATATAATACATTAAAATCAACAACTGTTGGCTATATTATATATATATATATTATATGTATATGTATAAAAAATAAATTTATATAAAAAGAGAAAATCTTTATTAATATTTAGTTTATTAAAAAAAATAGTTCTGTATATGAAAATGTATATATATAATAAATAATAATAAATAATAATAAAATAAAAATGTTACTATTCCAATTAATTTATCATTATAATAGGATGTTTGTTTTGTAATTTCATTTTGGTATAAATCAATATGTTCTTGAGGTAAATATTCTGTTAAATCTACTAAATAAGGAGCAAATTTTCTGGAAAATATATTGTCATAATATATTATATCATATTTTTCTGATTTTTGTTTTTTTAAGAGATGTTCAATGGTTGATTCATATTCCGTTACACCAGCAGTTGAATTTTCTTTTGATAAAAGATTTAATTTTATTGTAATATCTAAATTATTGTTTCGAGAATACTTATTAAATGAATCAATAAGTTCATTATAGGCATATACTCCTCCATTTTCAGCACTTGTAATAGCATTAATTTCTAAAGCCTCACCAATATCTATTAATATTCATAATAAAAAAATAAAATACATATAAATTTTTTTTTTCTTTTTTTCATATTTAATATATATAAATAACTTTATAATTGTTTAATATTAATTATAAATTTTACATGCAAAAGATATAAATAGTGAAAATATTAATATATTCTTAATTATCATATTTATTAATTATATATAAAAATAATAAAAATAAAATAAGGAATAATAAATAATATATTATAATATAATAAAATGAAATATAGATGATATAAGATAAATTTTAGCAAGTACAAAAAAAAAAAAAAAAAAAAAAAAAAAAAAAAAAAAAAAAAAAAAAAAAAATTAATTAAAAAGTAAATAATAATAATTATAATAATAATAATAATATTATTATTATTATTAAATTAAACTAATAGAGATAATCTATTTTTATTCATTTTAATTTCATAATTACTATAATAAGAATACGCATAATAATAAAAAAGTTTTATATATTTTTTTTAATAACAAAAGTATAAAAAAAAAAAAAATTTTTTTTCCTATATATTATTTAACGAATCTATATATATATTCTAAAATAAAATTTATATATAATTAAATTTCAACTTAATTATAGTAAATCTATATTTGTTTAATTATTTATAATTATATTGAAACTTTATATATATAATTTTATTTTTATATAATAAATATGTACTATTTTTTCAGAAATATTATGAAATATTATATATTTATATATAAATATTTAATTTTGGAAGAGTACGTAATTAAAATTTTAAAGGAAAATTATATGTTAAGGATAAAAAAAGTCTTTTTTATATGAATATTTAGAAAAGAATGTAATAAATTTATCCAAAACTTAAAATCAATTTTCTTAAATTATAGATATAAAATTTAATTCAATTTTAATTATATAAATTAATAAATAAATAAATAAAAAAAAAAAAAAAATTAAATAAAAGTTTGCTAAGTTGCAATTAATGAAATATAAAAAGGGAAAATGTACATTATTTCAATATATAGATTAGATTATTATGAAACTCTTTGAAGTGATTTTAAAATTTTATAAGATATATAAAAACTATTATTATTATAATTATTATTATTATTATTAAAAATACAATCTTTATATTATTATTATTATTAAAAATACAATCTTTATATTATTATTATTATTAAAAATACAATCTTTATATTATTATTATTATTAAAAATACAATCTTTATATTATTATTATTATTAAAAATACAATCTTTATATTATTATTATTATTATTATTATTATTATTATTATTATTATTATTATTACTATTATTATTATTCTACTATTAATAAATCTATATATATAGTTTAAGTAGTTATAGTTGATGCGTTGTTCATTTTAAATTTAAATTGTATATATAATATTTTTTTTTTTTTTTTTTTTTTTTTTTTTTTTTTTTTTAAAAAAATATATTTTAAATTAAAATAAAAAGATATAAATTATTAAACTGTTATAATCATGTTTATTATTTAAATAATATATAATATTATATATATATTTTTTATATTTTTATATATTTTATTTTCTTTATTTTTTTTGTTTTAATATAAAAAAAAATAATAGTCATATAATATACTTTTGCTTTATTAAAAAATTATTTAATAAAGAAGTATTTATTATTTATTATATTACTTCATTTTTTATTATTATTATAATTATTTAAATATATATTAAAGATTAAGAAATTAAAAAATAACATATATATGTTACATATATTTTTAATCAGTATTTTTTACTTTTTTTAAATAATATATAATAAAGTTTTTTTTTTTTATTAATTTCTTATAAATTTTAAATTGAATAAATAAAATAATGATGCAGAAAGTAAAATAATCAGAGAAAAACTGCTTATTTCCATTAAAAAAATTTTACATTATCACTCATTTTATTTTTGAAAACTTTTGGACTTACTATTATAATTAGAATTTTTTGTAGATCAAGCAAATACTTTTAGTAAATAACCTCTTTACATAAATATTTATGTCATTATATAAACTAAAAATTGGCAAGTTCTATTTGTAATTAAAAGACTTTTCTGATCTTTTTTTTTTTTTTTTTTTTTATTAGACGTTAAATATTCGAATATTTCGAATATTTTATAACTTATATATTCATTATTAAAAATTTCTTTCACTTTTATTAATACATATATCAATTCATTTCATGTTTTAAATAATATTTATGGATATTATTTAAGATAAAAAATTTTTTTTTATTCAATATAACTTAATAATTAATATAGAGTAAATAATTTGTAAAATTAATAATGAATAATTCTATCAAATTAATTATAAGTTTTATACTTTAATATGTATTTTTAATATCTATATTTATATAAAACAAGTTTATAAATTTCTATATTGATTAATATAATAATTTTATAATATATTTAATTTAAGTAAGAATGTTGACTTCTATTTTTTTTTTTTTATATATCATTTTTATATTTTTGTTTTTATATATCATTTTTATATTTTTGTTTTTATATTTTTGTTTTTATATTTTTGTTTTAAATTTGTTTTTAAATTTGTTTTTATTTTAAAGAAATTATATATATTATAGTTTTTTATTTTTATTTTTATTTTTATTTTTATTTATATTTTTTATTATTATTATTATTATTATTAATTTTTAATATATTTGAAATAAAAAAATTAAAAAAAAATAAAAAATATTTTATATTTTATATTTTATGGTAGATTAGAGAGAATTTAAAAATAAAAAGAATTTAAGGATTATAATTCCTATAGAATTAAAATTTCTAATCAAAATATCTTAAAAATTATATAAAGTTAGAAAAAAATTCTTTTTCTTCTTTTTACCACTAAAAATAAAATAAATAAATATATAAATAAATAAATAATTAATAATAATAAATAATAATAAAAAATAATAAATAATAATAAATAATAATAAATAATAATAATAATATTAATAAGTATTTATAATAGTAATACTTAATACTAATAATAAATAATAAATAATAAATAATAATAATAATAATACTAAATAAAATTTAATAAGCATATATTATTATTCTTATTATATATAAAATTTTAATAATAATATAAAGTTTTATAATTTTTTAAAAATTTTTTTTTGATATTGTCATATTCCAAATTCCAAAAATATTTCGTATGAATAAACGTCTTTTGAAACTTTATATTTTATTATAATTTTATACAATTTTATTATTAAATATATAATTTTTTTTTTTTAAAAAAAAATTATAAAAGAATGTTATTGAAATATTTATAATTATAAAAATTAAAATAATTAACATTATAATTTATTCTCTGTGAATTCTAAATTTTACACTATACTAAATAATTCTCATTTTTTTTTTTTTTTTTTTTTTTTTAAATAATAAAAATTTAATTATAATCAGTAAAACATTATATAATTAAATCATTTACTAAGAATGAAATAATTTAGAAATGTTAGTATTATTATAAAATCAATAAATTTATGAAATGATTTCAAGAATTATATTAATATCTGCATTATATTTAACATTTACAGGTATTTAATGATTAATTAATAATTGATTAATATTTTTTTTTTTTTTTTTTTTTTTTTTTTTTTTTTTTTTATAATGTAATAATATAATAAAAAAAAAAAAAAAAAAAAAAATAAAAATAAAAAATTATTTATTATTACTATTATTTATTAACTATATTAATATCATTAATATTAACATCATTATTATCATTATTGTTATCATTATTATCCTTTTTTTTTTTTTTCGAAAAATTATTAGTAATAATAACAAGATGCATATTGATAAACGCTGTAGCATGTACAGAAATTGAAAGTGGAGAAATTTATTCGAATATAATCAATAAATTTAATAAATATTCTCAAGAAAATAATTTAGATATTACATTAAAGCTTACCTTATTTACAAGTGATAATTCTACAGTTAGTTTTGAGGATTATGAATCATCATTAGAATATCTTTTTCAAATGAGATCCCAAAAATATGATTTAATTTTTTATGATTCCGTATTATCTATAAAATATAGTAATTATTTATTAAATTTGAAAGAATGGATTCCAGAAAAACATTTTGATGAATATGTAAATGGAATTGCTTCTCAATCATGTGTTTATAATGGTAAATGGGTCGGACTGGTAATATATATATATATATTAATAAATAAATATATATATATATATATATATTGTGTTTGTGAATGTGTGTATGCTAATAAATTTTATTAAACATTAATTATTAAATAAATATCATTTAGCCAATAATGGTGGATATAACAGTTTTATATTACAATGAAGAATATTTAAATAAATATAGTAAAGAGGTACCAAAAACGTGGGAAGAATTAATTGATACATCCAAATATATATTAAATGAAGAAAAGAGGTTTAACAATACAAATATTGTTCCATATAATGGTTTATTTTGTTGTAAGAATATTTTTATATATAAATATTTTAAAATTGTTAACATTTCTTCTACAACTTTGACACTAATATTATTAATATTTATTTATTTTTATTAATTTTTTTTTTTATTTTTTTTTATTTTTATTTATTTATTTATTTATTTATTTATTTATTATTTTAAATAAATATTCAATATATATATATATATATTAAAATTTTCAAAATATTAATATAAAGATTCAGAACATGGAACCTGTTCAATTTATGAATTTATGTACACTTTTAGAAAGTCAATAAATTCAACCTTTCCAGAAATTAATTCAGATGAAGCTATAAATTCATTAGAAATGATAAAAAAAATTATGGTCGAACTTTCAGTCGGTAAAATACCATATAATAATAATAATAAATAATAATAATAATAATAATAATAATAATAATAATAATAATAATAATAATAATAATAATAATAATAATAATAATAATAATAATAATAATAATAATAATAATAATAATAATAATAATAATAATAATAATAATAATAATAATAATAATAATAATAATAATAATAATAATAATAATAATAATAATAATAATAATCATAATAATCATAAAAGTAATAATTAAATAACAATTATAATTATAAAAAAAATAATATAATAGTATAGTAATAATAATATAATCATAATAATAGTTAATAATTAATAAAAATTTTTATATTTTAATTCATTTTATAATTATAATAAAAAAATTTTTTTAAAATAATTTATATCAACAACGTTTAATCATTATTTATTAATGTATTTTATTATTATTATTATTATTATTATTATTATTATTATTATTATTATTATTATTATTATTATTTTTATTTTTTCATATTAACATATTTTATTTTATTTATACTATTTTTATTATTATATATAATTATAATTGTTTTTATTATTATTTTATTTACAATCCAGAGGATTATTTTAAATTAGGTGTTTTTTCGACTCTAGACTTATTTAATAATGGAAATTTTATCTTTTCAAAATTTTGGTATTCCCCTTTTTTTCCATATAAATATAAATTATTACCGGGAAGTAAGGAAGACTTATCAGGCTCTGTAATAGGAGGATATAATCTTGGTATTAATCGGTATATAAATGAAACAAAAAGGAAAGCGGCAATTACTGCTTTTGAATTTTTAACCTCAAAAGAAATGCAAAAGAGAATTGTGATTGAACATAAAACATTTTCAGGTATCCCTAGTATCTATGATGATAAAGAAGTGTGTTCAGTGATAGATTGTGAAATATTCAGAGAAGCTCAATTAATTATACGACCGATGAATAAATTAAAAAATTATAATAAATATTCGGAAAGATTTAGAAATAATGTTTATGACTTTTTATATGGAAATAAAACGGCATCTGAAGTATTAAAGAACATCGATGATATTTCAAGAATCTATTATATTTCTTTAAATCCAAAAGAATCTTTCTTAGGATTATTTATTATAATAATAACTTTCATTAGTTCAGTGATTATGCTATTGTCACTACTGTTTCTCAGAATAGAGAATTATAAAGAGAAATTAAATTTTTTATCCAATGATTTTTGGGTATTATCAGTATTAGGAGCATGTATAATGATGAGTGCCCTTTATACTGAAATAGGAGAAATTAAAGTAATCAAATGTCATTTTAAGCCGATATTATTATGCATTGGCTATACCTTAAATTTAATACCTATTTTACACAAATTAATTATAAATTTTCCTGAAAAAAATATCATATCCAGATGGATATCAAAACATAGATACATATTTATATCAATATTTTTAATTATGGATATCGTAGGAGATTGTCTTTATTTTGTTTCACCGTATAACATTAAAGAAGATAACGTTATTCATGGAAAAATATTTCATATATGTAAAATGAATAATAGTTTTGGGCAAGTACTTGTTTATTGTATGTTACTCTTTAGAGTTTTAATTTTTTTTACAGTCATATTTTTAGTATTTATCGAATGGAATATCGACGAAACGAAAAAAGATGTTAAATTTTTATTATCTGCTATTACTGTGGACTTATTATGTTATGCCATTATTTTTGCTTTGAAATATTCCAAAATTAAACAAAATAATTATATTGCCTATTACGTTATCTATTCAATTATTGTTATTATATTTTCTATCTCTAATTATGTATTTTTATATGCAATAAAAATTATTAGAAGTTATTTAAATGAAAATTCTGAAGAAGAACAATTACTTAAACGAATTAAGAATCAATTCAAAAATACATTTCATACACAAATTAAATCTAATCAACAAGAAAATGGATGTGTTTCAGATTATAGTACTTCTAAAGAATCTAGAGATTCTAAATATTCTAAAGATTCAGAAAGAAGTTCCATGGATTCATATAGAAAATCAAAAGGTAAAATGAGTTCTTCATATACATACCATAACATATCGCAAAAATTATTAAGCTATCATAATCAACATTCGTTAGATAGTATAACCAATAGAAATTCTGTGATATAATATTCAACATTAAATAAAAATATATATATATATATATATATATATATATATAGAGAGAGAGAGAGAGAGAAATGGTTTTTTTTATATATACTTTTTTGTTTATTAATTTTAATTTCATTTTAAATTCTATTATGTATATAATTTTTTTTAAATATATATAAATTATAAACAAACAAATAATTTAACAAATTGAAACAAATAAAATTGAAGTTTATAAATTATATATATATATATATTTATTATATTAATTCTAGTAAATCATAAAAGAATTTATATTTAAAATAATAAATAAATAAATAAATAAATAAATAATTAATTAATTAATTAAAATAAATGTTTGCGTTCGCATTCAGTCTCGAAAAAAGATGAAAAACAATATTTTAATTTATTTATGACTAGATTCATTTGACTAGATTCATTTGACTAGATTCATTTGACTAGATTCATTTGACTAGATTCATTTGACTAGATTCATTTGACTAGATTCATTTGACTAGATTCATTTGACTAGATTCATTTGACTAGATTCATTTGACTAGATTCATTTGACTAGATTCATTTGACTAGATTCATTTGACTAGATTCATTTGACTAGATTCATTTGACTAGATTCATTTGACTAGATTCATTTGACTAGATTCATTTGACTAGATTCATTTGAGATTCATAAAAATTTTTTAATCTATTAGAAGTCAATAATTTAAATTTTATAAATACGAGTAACTTCATTTTATTATTAAATTTTATGATATAGAATTATTATATATATATATATATATATTTTTAAGACTTGGAATAAATCTTCATTTAATAATCTTTATTAAAAAAATACATGAAAATAAAATTCATGATTTTTTTTTTTTTTTTTTAATATTAATATTAAAAAACTACATTATGAGTTTCGAGGACGAAATGACCTCCAACTCTTCCTATTCATCGATGATAACTCCATATGGATTAAAATTATTATTCGAATATATATCAGAATTTTTTCTTTACCCTATCGTTTCGATGTATATGTAGACGCTTTTGACATCGGAACTATAAGTCTAATGTTATACAAACTGATCATAGTGAAAAAAAAGATCACTAATCAAAATAGGCATAACTTTAATAAGTAATTTCGTAAGTCCCAGAAAAATATGAAATCGGGAAAAGAAGACTCTCTCGAAGGTGATTGAAAGATAATATTAATAAAACGTCTTCTTTCTCCCGAAAGCCGATCTTTAAGATTTCATATAGCTTTTTCTCCAAGAAGGAGACATAGGACATAAAAAATTAATGGTATCATTAAAAATTAAAATCTTCCTCTTTGTCATCAGGAATGTTTAAAAAAAATTTTTTTTTTTGAATAATCAGAGAAAAATTAATAAAAATTTCGTCAATGATTTGAATGAATTGTTGCCAAATTTCTTCAAGTTTATCCTGTATGTAAAACTAAGTATGATGTTACTTCCACAACAACATTAGGACAGCATGCTAGGTAATCTTCTGATACCAATTTACTTTTTATATTATGGTTTCACATCAAATTTGAACCAACACTTAATTTCTCCAATCCAAAAAAAAAAAAAAAAAAAAAATCAAAGAGAAAATTGTGAATATTTTAGTGATCAATGCTGAATATATACATCTCAATGAATTATTGGATTTAGAGAGATTATTATTAAGATGAACAATAAAAAAAAAAAAAAAAAAAAAAATTTATTCAGGTATTCAGGTTAACTCTTTCTTTAGATTTTTAACCAATAGAAATACGGCTTTCTATTTTAAAACCTGTATTCTGCTCTCTTCTGCCTTTAGTTCAGGACTTTACTAGGATCAAATAAAAAAAATACAGAAAAAAAAAAAAAACTCAAACTCCATTTAATCGAGGTTTGTTTTTGGAGTTTTGAGTTTAAAAATAAAACTTCCAATACTACTATTTATAATATGTCAAAGGAACTAGTTTTTGGGCTAATATTATGAATCGATGTTCTAAAAAGTGGAAAGAGTCTTCTTTTATTATATTATTTAGTTAAAAATATACCAACACTTTCATATTATTAGTTTATATTAAATATATTGTCAATTCAAATTAAATCTAAATTAATATTGTATCTAGAACAAGCTATAATTTAAATATAAAAATATGTCATTTTATCTCTACTTTAAATCCTTTATTAACCATTTATTTATATTTTATAAATAATAAATTTATATTTATTAATAAACTATTTTTTATATAAGAAGACAACATTTATTTTTTTATTTTTATATATATATATATTTTTTTTTACAGTTACAATTATATCGAACTTTAACTTTATTTATCTATTTATTAATAGATAAATAAAGTTAAAGTTCGAATATATAAAAAATTTTTTTTTTTTAATAACACAAAATTAATAAAAAAAAAAAAAAATATTTGTCCAGTTAGAATATTATTATTATATTTTTAAATATTAATATAAAATAAAAGTTAATATTTAAAATAAAAATGTATGAATAAATTCTGAAAAAAAGTCCATATACAACGAACCTTAACTTTAGATTTTATATTAATTTATAAAATAGTTAATTTTTTTTATTCTTTTTATTTTTATTTTTATTTTTATTATTTTTTTTTATAGTTACAATTATAGCGAACTTTAACTTTATTTATTAATTTCATGAATATATATATATATATAATTTTTTTTAATAACACGAAATTAATAAAAAAAAAAATAAATATTATTTGTCTAATTAGAACATAATTATACTTTTAAATATTAATGTAAAATAAAAGTTAATATTTAAAATAAAGGGTACTAATAAATTCTGAAAAAAGTCCGTATACAACAAACTTTACCTTTAGATTTCATATTAATTTTTAAAATAGTTAATTTTTTTTTTTTTTTTTTTTTTTTTTTTTTTTTTTTTTTTTTTTTTTTTTTTTTTATAGTTACAATTATTACGCGAACTTTAACTTTATTTATTTATTAATTGTCAAATTAGAACAGAACATAATTATATTTTTCAATAGTAATGTGAAATAAAAGTTAATATTTAAAATAAAAATATACGAATAAATTCAGAGAAAAAGTTCATATACAACGAATCTCACTTTAGATTGTAAGATTTCTGTTTATTTTTATATTAATTTTTAAAATAGTTAATTTTTTTTATTCCTTTTTTTATTTTTCTATATTTTTTTTTTTTACAGTTACAATTATTGCGAACTTTAACTTTATTTTGAATATTGGACAATTAATATTTATTTATTTATTTATTTATTTATTTATTTTATTAATTTCGTGTTATTAAAAAAAAAAAAAAATTCATGTAATTAATAAATAAATAAAATTTAGAAAAAAGTCCATGAGCAACGAACTTCACAGATTAAAAGACTTCTGTTAATTATTTTTTTTTTAAGTTGAAATTATTGCGAACTTTAATTTTTTTTATTTATTTATTTATTAATTACATGATTTTTTTTTTTTTAAATTATTTTTTTTTTTCTTTTCTTTATAGACTAGGAAGTGAATATACATCCAGTGCTTTATTAAATATATAATTATTTTTTTTTTGTTTTACATTTTAAAAAGAACACATCATATAATTTAAAGATAAAAATAAAATATATGTAAGAAATTAAGTAAAATAAAAAATAATAAAAATTAAAAAACAATTTTTAATTAATCATAGAAAATTTAATGTAATTAAGAATAAAAATAAGTTCAAAAGTTAAATAATTTTGGTGTAATATATACTATGTGTTGTACCATGATCCCTACTTAAATCGAGAATAAAGTAGCATATTTTTAAAATTATTAATAGTAATATTTCTATTACAGATATAAATTCTATTTAAAATATTATTGTAATAATATTAATAATAATGATAATGATAATTAAGATTATTATATAATAATTATATAATAATATAAATTTAATTTAATATAAAAATATATATATATATATAAAAATTTGTTATAACATATGATGTCACATATGTTTATTCATAATTTACTTTATGCTATTTATTTATGTAAATAATTGTTATTTTTTTTAAAAACTTAAATTTTAATAATAATAATAATAATAATAATAATAATAATAATAATAATAACAATAATAATAATAATAATAATAATAATAAATAATTATAATTAAATAAAATTTAAAGAAATTAAATATTTATATAAATTTATAATATCCTAATAAAATGGTTATATTTATGTTTTTATTTATTTATTTTTATAATTATTAAATAATTATATTTCTATATAAAAATATGTATTGTATTATATTAACATTAATATTAATAGTTAATATTAAATCTTTTTTAATTATTAATGGTAATAAAATAAATAAAATATTATATAAATAATATTTATGATGTATGTAATTAATTTCATACAAATTATATCAATTTAACTATATTTTAACAAAATTTACTTATTAATATATTTAAAAATATAAATAAAAAAAATAATAATTTAAAAAAAAAAAAAAAATTATATATTTATAAATATATATATATATTTAAAATAATATTGAAAAAATAAAATAAAAAAAAAATGAATATTATTCCATAATTATATCTAAATAAAAATATATATGTATATGTATATGTAAAATAATATAATAATTAAGAAAAGAATATATACTTTAAATAAAAATTAAATCAGATGAATGAGTAAATAAATAAATAAATAAAAGTCAAATCAAATCAAATCAAATCGAATAATAATAATAATAAAAAAAAAAAAAAAAATCTAACTATTGGTAATAAAACATATTGACATTTGATTTTTTGAATTCTTTTTGGATAGAGTATCTAAATATATATATATATATATAATATAAAATAATAAATAATCATAAAAAAATAATTTTATTAACATTTTATAAAAATAAATATATTGATTTATAATTATCTTAAATTATTGTTATTATTATTTTACCTCTATTATTAATTATTTCTATTTTATTATCAATATAATTATCATTATAATAATAATTATTATAATTATTATAATTTCCATTTTTATTATAATTACTATTATTATTGTCATTTTTATAGGTATGATTAGGATTAATTTCATGATGTAATGAATAATCATTTCTATTCAAATTTCCAAACTTTATTTGATTATTAGGTGATTCTACCATAGTATTATTATTGAAATTTTTAATATTGATTCTATTTTTTTCTTCCTTTGGAATGAATGAATTTTTTCTATAGTTGTTATAGTCATGATTACTTTCAGAATTTGAATATAAAGAAGTTGTATTTCTTTTGTTAATATAAATATTATTTTCAATAAAATTATCTAATTTCTTCAAGGGTGCTAAGGTATTTTGATTATACCATGATTTTTTTTCATTATTATTATGATAGGTATTATCTGAAAGTTCTTCTTTATTATCATTGATATTAAATAATGTACTACTACTATCACTTGAATTATTACTTCTATCATTAAACAATGAAGCATTTTTAAAATTATCTACTTTTTCATCTATTTTGTATTTATAAGAATATGGATAATTACTTTTTGACTCTATTTCTTCATCCTTAGAATATTTAAATTCATTATTTAAATCATGATATTTGTATTTATATTTTTCTTGAGTAAATGTTTTAACAGGAGGATCTTTATTTCTATTATATGGTGAGTTGTTAGAAAATAAATATGGTGAATTATAATTATATGGAATTGAATCAATATTATTTCTTGAATTAGCTATTTCTTTAGAATGAATTGATATATTATCATTATTATTATTTCCAGAACCTATATATTCTCTGTTATCATTACTGTTCACCTTAATTTTATCATTATTATCATTATTATAGGGTAATTTAAAACTTTTAGAATATAAATTTCTGTTATCTTGATATTTATTGTCATAAATAATCTTATGCTTTACATTATCACTACTAAAACTATGACTGTCATGATTAGTATCAATGTAATTTTGATTAATAGTATTACTATGACTAACATTTTGAAACTCACCATTTTGATATATAAATGGTTCAGTATTTAATGATTTTGAACTGGTATAATTATTATTAAAATTATTTATTAAATGACCATTATCATCATCCTTATATTTTTTCGATATATTATTTAATGAATAATTTAAAAAATATTTTTTGTTAGAATTATTATAATCAATATCATTATTAGTTTTTAATGAGGAATGACTTACTGATGAAATCGTATGAGAAGATATAGGATTGTCTTTATAATAATTGTTACTATTATTATATATTATTTTATTTTTAGGATTATTAAAATCATCATATTTAGATTCCATCTCATAATTTCTATTCATTTGATGTTCTTCATAATGTATATTTGAAGATTTATCATTATATTCATTAATTAAACTATTATCAAATCTATTGAAATTTGAATTATTATTATTACTACTATTACTATTACTATTACTATTACTATTACTATTATTATTACTATTACTATTATTATTATTAATTGAATAGTTTGATGGAATATTATTTTCTGTATGTTCATTATTCGATTTATATATACAATGATTGACATGATTTTGAAATGTAGGATTCATTGGATATGGAATACCTGGATAATTCGCTATAACTGAACTATTATTGATTAAAAGATTATTCTTTTTTTCATTAGGTTTTCGTATTTTCTTCTTTTTTAAAATTCCATTTCTTTGAGGTTGCCTTTGCTTTTGTAAGTGTAATTGTTCATGACGTTTTAAACCATCTCTTCTAGAAAAACGTTTATTACAATTAAAAAATGAACATTTGTATGGTTTTTCTCCCGAATGAATTCTTAAATGCCTAATTAAATGTTCACATCTTTTAATATTATTTTAATAACAGATATTTTTTAATATTATTGAAAAAAATTGTTAGTTAATAATTAATAAGTATATAAATGAACGATAAAATTTATGAATAAAATAATAATGAAATTATTAAATATAAAAGAGTTAAGGGGGAAAAAATAAAAAATAAAAAATAAAATAAAATAAAAATATAATATAATATAATATAATATAATATAATATAATAATAAATAAAATAAATTACATTAAAATAAAATGAAATAAAATTAATAGTAGAAATATGAATATAAAGTACATATTGAGTAAAATAAAATAAAATAAAATAAAATAAAATTAATAGTAGAAATATGAATATAAAGTACATATTGAGTAAAATAAAATAAAATAAAATAAAATAAAATTAATAGTAGAAATATGAATATAAAGTACATATTGAGTAAAATAAAATAAAATAAAATAAAATAAAATAAAATAAAATAAAATTAATAGTAGAAATATGAATATAAAGTACATATTGAGTAAAATAAAATAAAATAAAATAAAATAAAATAAAATAAAATAAAATTAATAGTAGAAATATGAATATAAAGTACATATTGAGTAAAATAAAATAAAATAAAATAAAATAAAATAAAATAAAATAAAATAAAATAAAATAAAATAAAATAAAATAAAATAAAATAAAATAAAATAAAATAAAATAAAATAAAATAAAATAAAATAAAATAAAATAAAATAAAATAAAATAAAATAAAATAAAATAAAATAAAATAAAATAAAATAAAATAAAATAAAATAAAATAAAATAAAATAAAATAAAATAAAATAAAATAAAATAAAATAAAATAAAATAAAATAAAATAAAATAAAATAAAATAAAATAAAATAAAATAAAATAAAATAAAATAAAATAAAATAAAATAAAATAAAATAAAATAAAATAAAATAAAATAAAATAAAATAAAATAAAAAAATAAAATAAAATAAAAAAATACCTTTTAAACGTTTTCAAACAAGTTGAGCAATGAAATAACCTCTCATAATTATTTGTCACTTCTTGTGTTTTATCATTGTTGGGATTTTTATCATTAATATTTGGGGTATCATTTTGGTGATTAATTAAATTAGATATGGAAGAATTTGAAGACATTTATTTTATCTATTTATTTAAATTTTTATACTACTTAAATTTTTTTTTTTTTTTTTTTTTTTTTTTTTTTTTATACATATATATATATATATATATATAAAATTAATTAAAAATATTTAATACATATTAAATTTATATATATATATATATATATTTTAAATTAGTACTTATGTACTAATGTATAAAATATTTTTTAAACAATATTTATAACAATAATAATATTTAATAATATTAATGAAAACATAAAGATTTAAGGATTGACTTTTAATTATTAATTTCTATATATTATTTTATAATTTTTATTATTATTATTATTATTATTATTATTATTATTATTATTATTATTGAATTACTTTATTTTATATTAAGCATACTGAACCTATTTATAAATTATTTTATTATTTTACATGAGTAAATATATATATATACATTTGTGAAATAAAATACTATTATTTTTTATATAAACATATTTATATTATATATATATAGAATAATATAAATTATTCTAATATTTAAATTTAGTATTTTATAGATAAAAATATTAAAATTATAATTTAAATTTCTCCTTTTATTTATTTACTTATTTATTTATTTATTTATTTATTTATTTTTATTTGCTATGTTTTATTCTTTTGTTCTTTATTCTTTTTTTTTTTTTTTTTATTTTTCTTTATTTTTTTTTTGTATATATTAGAAATTTGAAATGGTTTTATTAGTCTTTAATATTTATATTTATACTTTTAAAAGCTTTGATTAATAATAATAATAAAAAAAAGAAAAAGTAAAAATTATTTTATAAATAATATATGATTTATTGTACTATTTATATTATTATTTTTATTATTATATCTTTTTAATCTTTTTTATTTGTATTTTTATTTTTATTTTTTTATTTTTAAATGATAAAAGTATTAATTGAAAAAATATATGTATGTTGGTATTTCAGTTTATGAATGCTTTACTTTATTATATAAAAATTTTTTATAAATCGAAAACTTTTTAATATATATATAACAATTCAAAAACAAAAAAAAAAATTCAAAAAAATATATATAAATACATATATTTATAATAGACATATATATATATGAATAATAATTTAAGATTTATATAAAAATTAAATAATTTTATTATATTTTAAATCATGAATCATTCTATTATGATTATTTATTTTAATATCAAAATTTGGTTATATAATTTTAATTAACAATTTATATTTTTCAAGTTAAAATTTATATGTAATTTATATATTTCAATTATTAAGATATTATACATATATTAATCTATTATTTAATCAATCAATAAAAAATATATTCTTTATATTATTTATTATTTATTATTAATCATGAATAATAGATGATTTTAATTTAATAAATTATATTGATTTAATTTTTAAAATTTAAATATATGTAAAAAAATATAAAAAAAATATAAAAAAAAAAAAATTTTTTTTTATTCCTTTTATTATTTACATACTATGAAATACTGTAATATATAGAATAAATATAATTTAAATATATTAATGAAAATGGTAAATATATTATTAGATTTTTATAATATTAAATAGTAATACTATGGTTAGTATATTCTCAAATATATATTAAACTTTTTATAGTTTCAACATATATTTATATTGTAAGTATAATTATTTATTTTCCTAAATTATTTTAAATTAATATTAATTTTCAATTTTTTTCCATCAAGGTTGATAATTATTAATTAATTTAGTTTATTCCTAGTCTATAAAAAAAAAATTATTTTAATATATTAAGTTCGCTTTATTACCATATTATTTATGACTAATTATATTTATTTTTAATACAAAAATAATTCTTTATAATTTTTTTTTTTTAAAGTATTTTAACTATCTAAATTCTTATTGTATCTTTGTTATAATTTATAATATTTTTAATATAAAAATAACTGTAAGTATTTTTAAGTTTTTTTTTTTTTTTTTTTTTTTTTTTTTTTTTTTTTTGTAGTTTTTAAACTTAAACTATTTATTTATTTATTTATTTTTTTTGCATTGCTTATTAAATTTTTAATAAGAAAAAATATCTTTTTTTTTTTTTTTTTTTTTTTTTTTTAACCTGTTTTACTTTTTAATAATGAAAATTAATTCGGTTATATATAATATAAATATATTAGTTTACCTTTAATAATTAGTTAATTCTTTTTAATATATATATATATATATATTTTAAAAAAAAAATTCAACTTTATTATTTTAAAATAGTTAAACTTAACACATAATTTATTTTTTATCAACTATTAAATAATGATAATTTTATTTTAGTATGAATATTAATTTTTTTAATAATTTCTGTTGCTTTATTCATTATTAATATCTAACTTTTTATTTTTTAATAATTAATAAATTTTATTATTGTTTTTTTTTTTTTTAATAATAATAAATTTTATAAACTTTCCTACATTAATAATTAAATAATTATATATAAATGTATGATCAATTTTTATTTTTGTTCTTGTTATAATAATTATTCACTCATTAATTAGTTTTAAAAAATAATTTTATAATAAAAAGTTTTATTTTTTATTTGAAATATGAAAATTATTTCTTAATTGAAAAAATTATATATATATATATATATAATTGAAAAAATTATAATATATATATATATATCAATTATTAAAAAAAAATATTTAATTGATCAAAACGTTACTTTTTCACTTTTTGCTATGATTATTATTATATTTTCTAAATTATTTAATTTATTTTTATTTAAATATATTATTTTTATTTTTATTTTTATTTTTTTATTTTTATTTTATTTTTATTTTTATTTTTTTATTATTTATTATATTATTTATTTATTTTTTTATTTATTTATTTTATCATTTATTTATTTTATTATTATTATTTCATTTATTATTATAATTATTATTGTAATCACAATTATTATTATTTCGTTATATTATTATTATTATTATTATTATTACTTTAATTTATGTTTTTATTATTATTATTATTATTATTATTTTATTATATTTTTACTTTTTTTTTGATTTAATAATATTAAGATCTTAAATTCTCATAATATATAATTACATATTTTTTTAAATAGTATTCCTTTCATCTATTTTTTATTTATTTATTTTTTCTTTTATTTTTCTTTATTTAATAATATAAAAATAAGTTCAATATATTATAATTTTAATATATTTTTTAAAAAAAAATTTTTTTTGTTTTTATTTTTAAACAATTTTTTTTTTATATTTATTTTAAAAAATAATATTACAAATATTAAAACATTTTCTTCATACCTTTTTTGTTTTATTCTACATATAAAATGATATGAATTATTTTATATTATAGATTATTTCTATTTGAAGTAATAGAAAAATAAGAAATTTAATACACTTATAATATATAAGTAATCATTATTATATATAAAATACCTTTTTTTATTTTTTTTTCTTATATTAAAATTTTTTAAAAAATAATAATAAAAAAAATTCTAATATTTATTTATTATATGAAAAATAAATAAATAAAATAATTTTTTTATAATATATTAAAAATATAATTAGAAAAAAATAAAATTGTTCTTATTTTCATATTTATATTTTATATAATTAGTAAAAAATAAATAAATAAATAAAATAAAAAATAATAAAAATTTATAGTAAAAAAAAAAAAAATAATAATAAAAAAAATAAAATAAAATAAAAAACTATGTTAAACTTTATATATTTTTTAAATTTGTATATTAGAAAAATATTTAAGTTTGATATTTAACCAATAAAAATAAAGTTAATATTTACCTTTGTAATAATAATAATAAATAAATAAAAAAAAAAAAAAAAAAACTTTATATTATTATTTTCAATATTCATAATGAAAAAAATATTTTAAAAAATTTCCTGTTTTTTTTTTTTTTTTTTTTTTTTTTTTTTTTTTTTTTTTTATTATTATTATTATTACAATATACTAATTTATTTTCATAAAAAAAATGAAGTGAATGATAAATGTTTGTTAATATAGAATATAGAATAAATATATAACAAATAATGTCTTATAACTTTTTATTATTATAATTTTTTATTTTTAGTTTTTTTTCTATTTATTATTATTTTTATTTATCATATTACTATAAATTATAGTTTCTAAGATTTAATAATTATTAATTTTTATTTTATGTTATTCTTGATTAAATATATTTTTAAAAATTATATTTTCATAATTTTTCATTTTTCTTTTTATGTAATAATTTTCATTAATTTTAATTTTTTATTTTATTTTATTGTATTTTATTTTTGAAATATGTATATATATGATATTATTTTGAATATTATGGAAAAATTATTTTAAAGTATATAATGTTTTATTTATATATATATATAAATTTATATTTAAAAAAGATAGGATTATAGAAATATTTTGAGATTGAATAATATTTACCTGTATTTAATATGTACATTAATTAGTTAAGAATCGTATTTAATAATTATTATTAAGATATTCTAATCTTTTTTATTTTTTTTAAAAAAAAAAAATGAAACTTTTGAAAATATTAAAAAATTTTAATCTTATAAAAATTGGTGGTAACTATATACATAAAAATAAAGGAAGTAACTTTTTTTTATTTCTTTTAAAAAAAAAAAAAAAAAAAAAAGAAAGAAAAAAAAGAAAGGAAAAAAAGTTTATAAATATAAAAAAAAAACTTAAATAAAAAAATTAATATAAATTGCAATATTATTTAGCATGTGATTACTTTACTAATATACAAACTAAATATTACACATTATATTAATTTATTTTCAATAAAAAAGAAAGATCAAATAAAAAATATTTAATCTTTTTAAGTTGCCTTTAAATAAATTAAAAAAAAAAACTATATTATTATTTCTGAATATAAAAATAACAAAATATTTTTATATTTAATTTATATTTTAAAATATTTATAATATAGAGTGATAAAATAAAATTATGTATCTCTTAAATTATCATTTCATTAATGAAATAAAAAAAATAAATAGTTAAAAAAAAAAAGTTAATTTATTTATTATTGTATATATAAAAATATCACACATAAATATGGCATTTTATCACTGGTATTTTTTAAAAAAAAAAAAAAATAAATAATAATAAAAATTTATTCTGGCATATTTAATAATGATAATAATAAAAAAATTCTTATTATAAATTAAACATACAATATATATTTTTAAATTCAATCATTAATAATAGATACTATGAAATTCTTATTATTAATTAAAGTTTAATTTTTTTTTAATAATAAATTTAACCATAATATAAATTTTTTGGAATATATATTAAGGAATGTACTATTTAAACCTTATTTTTTTTTATATATAAAATTTAAATTATAATTATTTGATATTAACAATTTGAAAAATTGATCCAACAAATATATTGATTGGAAATTATAATTATAAATTATAATTTTAATATATAACTTTTTATCACATTAAAATAATATACTTTCTTAAGTTTAAAATCATCTCTTTTGAAAGAAATTTATTTAATATTGAGAATTAATTATAAAAAGAATAAATTAAATATTTAAAAATTTTAATATTATAGTCAAAATATAATTATTCTATAATACATTAAAATATTAAATAAATAAAAGAGGTAGGTGTCTTTTTTAAAATAGAAATATTTGTAATTAACACTTTCATTTTGATTTATGTAAACAAATGTATAAAAATATTTATATAAATATTAATATTTATATAAATATTAACACTTTATATAAATTCAATCAAATTTTACTTATTAATAATAGTTTTTATATAATAATTATTTTTTTTGATATTTAATAATTTTGTTATAATAATATTAATTTAACAATTTTAATGTTTAAATTTATATTAATGGAGAAATTTAATAATATTTTAAGTTAATGTCATATATCAGATTTATTTCAATAAAGATCATATAAAAGAATATAATAAACCTTATAAAAAAACTTTATTATATATATAGGAATATAAATAATATATATAACTATTTATATTAATATTTATAGCTATGGATAATTAAGTATAAAAGTATTCTATTACTATTATTTCCAAAAAAAAAAAAAAAGCAATTTTGTGGTAAATAGAATATATTATCAAAATAATATTTATAATATTCAATTATATTCATATATATTACTAATATATTAACAATAGAAAATTCTTTTATCATCTGGATGTCAAAATATTTTTTTAATATCTATTATACTAATATATATCATCATATAAACAAAATTAATTAAATTATATCTAATATAATCAAATATATTATTTAATCTATTTATTCATAATATAATTAGTCGAATAATAAATAGATAAAGCCTTTTTTTTTTTTTATAGAGTTTTTTTAAATATTATAATTAATTATTTTTATATTTATTTTGATAATTAATATAATTCTTTTATTTATATGTTATATTTATTATATGCATTAATTTATGTAAAGTTATACTATCATATATTAAATTATATTAAATATATTATAAATTTAAAATTATATTATAAAATATTATATATTATTAAATATGTTGATAATTGATTTAATTGAAAATAATAAATATAAAATTTTTCAAATAAATAAATTTAGATTGTAATAGATAGATATATTAATTTTTTTTTGGACTATATAATTTTTTTTTTTTTTATTTTTTTTTTGGACTATATAATTTATTAGTTTTTTTTTTTTTTGACTCTATAATTTATTAATTTTTTTTTTTGCTAAGTCGTAAATGAATTGATACTTATATATGAAGTTTTATCAATTATATATTTTAATTGTATTATAAATTAATAATATATATGTTTAACATATATTAAATAATATATAATATTATTGCAATATAATTAATATTTAAATAATTAATTCACATTAAAATAAAAAATGATAGAATTAAAATTTTTTAAATAAATTATATATATAAATAATTAAAAAAATATTAATATTTAAATAACTTGAATATAGTTCTAATTAATATATTTTCCTTCTCAATTTTCCATTATTGATATTTATATATTTGTTAATCCAACAAGAAGTTATATATAATAAATTTTATTTTTTCCTTAAAATTTTATATTAATTTTTTATATTAAAAAATTTTGACTATATCAACATTAGGAAATATTGTAAAATATAAATAATTAATAATAGCTATTAAATAAACATATTATTTTTAGTTTTTAAATTTTTTTAAAAAAAAAAGTTAAAAAATATAATAAAAAAAGTTTTCATATTTTAAATATTTCAGTGAGCCTTACAAGTAAAGTAAAAAAAAAAAAAAAAATTTAAAAACTATTTATAATTCTGTGATGGATTTACAATTGAAATCCTTTGATCAATATTAACATTTTATAATTGACATTTATATAAAATGAACTTTAATAGTTTATAAACTTTATTATATTTTAAGTACAAATTTAGGTTAAAAAGATTTTAAAATATTATATTAAAAAAAAAATTTTAATAAATGCCAATAATTTTTTAGTTTATAATAAAATATATTAAATTATAATTAATAAAATTAAAAAAAATTTATTGAATTCCATATATTAATAAATTATTATAATTTTAAATAAAATATATATTAATATATATTAAAATAGATTGTAATAAACTGTAACTAATAAATTATAATTTATCAAAAAAAATAAAAAAAAATAAAAAAAAATAAAAGTATTATATTAAAATAGTTTTTTTTTTTTTTTTAAAAAAAAAAGAATTACATATTAAAATACATTATAATATATTTTAATTTATTAAAAAACCACTGCAACTTAACTTTAATTTATATAATATATTTTCCTAGTAACCAGTTCTATTTTGTTATGATTCCCAAATTCTTAACAGGTGGTATAACCTTTTTATATAAATACTGAGTGACACTTCTAAAGAGTAGCCTAAATGGAAAACATTTAACTATATTTTATAATAAAACTATTATTATTATTATTATTATTATATATAAATATATTTTTTCTTTGTTTTTATGAAAATAAAAAAAGTCTATTAACATATTATTAATTATAATACTTAATAAAAATTTTATATTTCTATATATTTTTATTTATATAAAACCAAGAAAAACAATGTAAAAATTAGTTTAATAATAAAAAAAATACTGGTAGTAAATTTATTGAATTTTAACATAGAAGAATTATAATAAATAAATAAATAAATAAATAAAATGTTATATAAAAAATTTAAAAATATTTTTTTAGAATATATAAATATATTTGAATATAATATTAAATATTTTGTAATTATTAAATATATATATTACTATTGTTTAAATAATTATAATTATTTAAATAATATATATATATATTTAATTTAAAAAAAAAACTTAGTAAATTATTTAATATAAATCAAAATAATTTAAAATAATAAAAATAAAATAATGGCGTATAATAAATTAGTATAAATAACAATTATAATAATAATAATAATAATAATATAAACGATTATAATAATAATAATAATAATAATAAAATCATAAATATACATTAAAATAATTAAAAATAATAAAAAAAAATGGCGTATGATAATAAATAGTATAAATAATAATGATATAAACGATTATAATAATAATCATAATAAAATGATAAATAATATATATAATAAAAGATGTATATTTATTATAAATATCAGTAATAATATAAATAACATGTATAATAATTATTGAATATAAATAGGTCATATTATATATTTTAACCATATATAATAAATTTTTATTTTATTCAAAATTTATTGTATATAAAAATTGTATTAATATTACCAATCATTAAATATAAAAAATTTTTTTATATACTTATATTTACAATAAATATAAATATATAATATTATTTTCAAAAATAGAATATTTAATTACTTTTAAAAAGAATAAAAAAAAAAACTTTTAATCATACTTGACATTAATATATTTTAGAAATATAATATATAGATATATTATAATAAATTTTATATGTATTAATAGTCAATATATATTTTATTCATATTTAAATTTTTTTTTTTTATAAAAATATATAAGTTTAATTTTATTTTTAATATAACCTTAATCTTTTTTTTTTTTTTTTTTTTTTTTTTTTTTTTATTTCATTTAATATTTAACCTTTTCAAAAACTATATTTTTTTAAGTTTTTTTTCTTTTTTAGTTTTTTTTTTTTTTTTTAGGCTTTTTTTTTTTTTTTTTTGTTTTTTGTTTTTAGGTTTTTTTTGATTTTAGGTTTTTTTTTAATTTTTAGGGTTTTTATATATATATATATATTTATTTGATAAAGTTATTAATAAGAATTTTTAGAGAAAACCTAAATGACATTGACAAATAATAATAAATAAAAACAATAATTATTAGAGATAATGAAAGTGGTATTTATAATTATATGAATATTCTAAAATAGATGTTTTAATATATTGTAAAAAAAATATTGATTTTTATTAATAAGAAAAAAAAAAAAAAAAAAAAAAAAAAAAAAAAAAAAACATCGACAACTACAAAATTCAAAAATAAAATAATTCTGAAATAATAATAAGAAATAAATAATTAAAAAAAAATATATATATATATATAACAAATTAATAAAAAATGAATGCTTAAATCGATATGAAATAAATAATGATAATATTTTTTTAGAAAATAAAAATAGTTAAATAAAAAATATTTTATATAATTTATTTTGAAATAAGATATATTAAACTTATTATATTAGTAATTAATGAATATTAATAAAAAAAAATCTAATAGGACATTAGAACATAAAATATATATTATAGTACATTTAATTAACCATTAAATTTGATATTTATTGTTTTTCAACTTTATTTTTAAGATAACAAATTTTCTTATATAAATTTCATTAATAATTAGCATTATTTAAAATATACGAAACATAGTATATTTCAGAATTTTTTTTTTTTTTAATTCAATAGATAATAATAAATAATAGTATATCTCTATATTAAAATTATTAAAACTAGAAAATTTTCATTAATTGTTCGTCAAAGTTTTTAAATTGTTATTATTATTTGAATTTATTTAATTACATTTTGTTGACCTACTAATTATTTTATTTTTCTTTATTTTTATTTTTTTTTTGAGGTTAATTATGAAAAAAAAATTTTTTTTATAAATGAAATGTACTAAAAGAAAATATATATATATTAATATTTATAATTGAAATTTTTCTTTCATTAAATATATAATTTTTGAAATATTAATAAAAAAAAAAAATGTATATTTATAATAAATTAATTATTCATAATTTAAATATATATATATAATTTCAATGAGACAGAGAATGTAAGATTAATGTTTTTTTTTTTTTTTTTTTTTTTTTTTTTTTTTATAAATATTTATATAAATTTTTTTTAATAATAGTGTAACCCTTTAATAAATTACAAAATTTTTAAAGAATTAATGGGTATCATTCATGATAATCTTTTTAAATTATTTACTTTAATATAATTAATTATTTAATTTAATATTAAAATTGAAATTTTATTTTAATATATATTATTATTGTTGTTATTTTTTTTTTTTTTTTATTTTTTTTTTTTTAAATTCAACTATTTTAAATAATAGTTAGAGTTAAGAGTAATTAATAAATTATCTCATATTATGAATAGAGTTAACTAAATTTTTATCCTATTATTATATATATTATTAATTTAATAAATAATCATTTTTAAATATGGGATTATGGTAAAATTGTAAATTTTTTTTTTTTATAACCCAAAAAAAATAAAAAATTATAGAGTTATTGGAATAATTTTTTTTTTTTTTGTTTTATTATATTATTATTCTATATTTTTGAGAAATGATAAATTGTTCATATGAACAATTTATGTTTTTATAATAGTATAATATATATATATAAATTTATATAATATTAAAATATAAATTTAAATAAATAAATAAATAAATAAATAAATAAATAAATAAATAAATAAATAAATAAATAAATAAATGAATAAATAAATAAATAAGTAAATAAATAAATTAATAAATAGATTAAAATTAAAAATTCACGTTAAATCAAATAATTTATAAGAAGATAAAGAATTTAATGATATAATAAATTAGTATAATTAATAACTACCACTTTTTAATTTTATCTTTTTTTTTTTTTAATATTCATTAGTATGTATCAGTAATTATTTTATTTTATATTGAATTTCAAAATAATATTTTTAATATTATTGGCTGAGATTAATTCATAAAAATTTTTTATTTATAATAAATAATCTTTAAATTATATCTTATTTTTAAAGTTTATTGAATATTTTTTTTAATCATTATTAATTTATTAAATTAAAATTAAAAAAAAAAAAAAAAAAAAAAAAATTAAAAACAAAATAAAAAATTAAAATATATAATTAAGGACTTATAGTATTATAGAAATCATCAATAAAATAATTAATATAAAATATTTATGTAAATTTGATAATTTCAATAAGATACTGCTTAATAATAATAATAATAAATAATAATTTATTGTTTTTTTTTGGTATATTTTTTAATGCTAATTCAAATTTAAAAATTAATAATATAAAAAAAAAACAATTATATTAATAGTAATAATAATTAAATATTAATAATAATTAAATAATAATAATAATTAAATAATAATAATAATTAAATAATAATAATAATTAAATAATAATAATAATTAAATAATAATAATAATAATAATAATAATAATAAAATTATATCATTAATTATATTAAATATTAGAATATTTTTTCATTCTAAATTTTATTCTTTTAAATTTTATTTAGTTTCACTTTTGTGCATAACCAAAAGTGCTATTAAATATGTTATTATTTTATTAATTAATTATTTATTTTTTAGTTCATTTTTTATTATCTAAAATCAATATTATAATTGTTACTATCTATGATAGAATAGATAACAATAAAAATTATAAGAAATAATATTTAAAGTAAAAAGAAATTTAAATTTTCATGTATTTATATTTTTAATAAATGGAATAAAAGAAGAAGAAGAAGAAGAAGAAAAAATAAAAAAAAAAAAAAAAAAAAAAAGTCAGTAAATAAATTGAATTAACAAATAAAAAAAAATAATAATAGAATTAATAAAAGTTAAAGAAAAAAATTGAACAAAATTATAAAAATAATAAAGTAATAATTTAATAAAAAAACAAAATAAAAATAAAAATAAAAGTAGAAATAAGAAATAAAAAAAAAAAAGAAATATATAAATATATATATAATAGAATTCAGTATGTATACATTCAAAAAAATAACTTGAAAATTATATATATTTAATTCAATTTAATAATAGTAATAATAATAATAATAAAAATAATAATAATAATAATAAAAACAACAACAACAACAATAACAATAATAATTATTATAAAATTATAAAGGAATAACAAATACAATTAAAATGAGTTCATCAGATGTAAGTATTTCAGAATCCTATAAAGAGGATTCACGTCTTCCAGAGAATATATATTTATATGTAAGTAATATTATTAATCACAAATTATTTTATATATATATATATATATATTATATTATAAAGAGAAAAAATAGAATTTTATTTTTAATCATTAATACTTATATTAAAACATTAATATTACTATTTAGATATTACTTACGATTTTGTATTTACCAAGTTCAAGAAATACATATTTAAAACAAAAAATTCCAGATCATGATATGGATATTTTTTATCAACTTAAACCTTTAATTAATAATTTAAATAATACCACATCAGTAATTACTAGAGAAAAAACAACAGAACAAAAGAAACAAGTTATTGTAAGGACTAATACAAGTTTTATTTCACCTTCTTCAATAGAAGAATCTTCTGGTTCTAATTCACCTTATAGTTTTGATGATATTTTAACTGATAATGATAAAGAAAGAATCGATATGGTTTATGATAATTCTGCAGTTAATAGTCAAGGTGTGAACAATACGTATTCTTTAGATTTAAATTTAAGTAAAAAAGAAATTTTGGAATTAGTTAAATATTTTTTTAGTATTTATACTCTTAATCAAGATGAAGCTACTGAATTAAAACGTAAAATCAAAAATTATTCTACTGAGGTATTTATTATCTTAAAATAATAATAATAATAATAATAATAATAATAATAATAATAATAATAATAATAATAATAATAATAATAATAATAATAATAATAATAATAATAATAATAATAATAATAATAAATAAAAATTATGATTAAAAAAACAACAAAAAAAAAAAAAAAAAAAAAACAAAAACAAAAACAAATAGACAAACAAATAAACAAACAAACAAACATATATATTATATTATATTATATTATATTATATATATTTATTTAGGTGTAGATATTAAAAAAAAAAAACTTTTTTATTTTTATTTTTTTTTTTATAAATATATATATATATATATATATATATATATATTTTAGGGATTGGTTAAAGATTTAGAATATTATATTAATTTATTAGAAAAGGATGCAGCATTTATTAAAAATGAAAACTTTTCATCATTTGATAAATATGAATTATGGAAAGATAATGAATTAAAAGAAATTAATAAATTACAAAAATTTTATAAATTTTATTTGGATAATAAATCTAAAATAAGTAAAGAAGTAGAGGATTCCTCTCATTCGAAATTAATTCAATTAAATATTTTAGAAGCTAAAAATTTAAAGGCTAAAAATGATAATTGTTTTAGTAATCCTTATTTTATTGTTGAAGTGGGAGGAAAAGAATTCGAAAGTCAAGTTATTAATCAAAATATAAATCCATCATGGGACTTTTCTACTGTTATGTAAATATTATAAATTAAAGTTTATTAAGTAGTAATTTATTAATATATATATATATTTTACATGCGCATTTTGAAAAAAAAATTATAAAATTATTATTATTATTATTATTATTTTTATTATTATTATTATTATTTATTTTTTATTTTTTTATTTTTTATTTTTAATTTTTTTATTTTTTTTATATGAATTATATAAATTAATAGTTTAATATAAATAAAGTTTTTAAAGTTTTTGTTTTGATTAATATATATAAAATTTTAATTTTTTTTTTTTTTTTTTTTTTTTTTTAATAATTATAATGAATATAATATTAAATTAATATATATATATATATATATATATATATTTTAAAAAAATTTTACAATAATAATATAATATTAGCTTTTTGAAAGAAACGGATACCATTAAAATTACTTTATGGAATAAAAATACTGAAAAATCAGTGAGATTTTTTAAATCTTCAAAAGATAAATTCTTAGGACAAATTATTTTAACTTATGATGAAATTGCTAAATATTATTCACATAAAAAAATTTTAGATAAATGGTATGTCTTACAAAAAAGATCTTCAAAGAGTCATGTTTCAGGAGAATTACGTATTTCATTCCAATTTATTGATGAGGTAGTTTATATATTTATTATTTAATAATAAAATTAATATTTGCATTTTTTTACAATTATTATTATTATTATTATTATTATTATTATTATTATTATTATTATTATTATTATTAATATTATTATTATTAATATTATTATTTTTTTATAATTTTTTTTTTAACATATAATTTTTTTTTTTAAAATTATTTAAAATATCAATTTTTTAATAAAATAATATTATTTATATAAAATAATGAAATAAATACACACATATATATATATGTATATGTATATTTTGAATTTGAATTTATTATATCATTTAGCAATCACTTTCCATTTCTCATTCAATGTTTACTTTCATTCCCCCAAATCCAAATGTATGCTCTCGTTATTTAGTTGAAACAATAATTAATAAAGAATTAGAAAATGCCAAGAAAAATAATACTAGATTTAGAGGATTTTCTAAAAATGCTCAAACCATTTTTAATTGTAGTACCATTTTATGGCGTGTTAATAAATTATATCTTCTTTCAAAGATTTTGGATATCTTATTAGATGAATATATTTCAAAAAATAATATTGACGCTGAAGTCTTATATAATACTGTACTGGTAGATATAAAAGAAAATGAAGATATCATTTCACCAAAGGAAAATAGAAAATCAATTAAACAATCTTTACAGAGATTATATAGTTATTTAACTAGACATTTAACAACGTTCAATGAACATTACTTTGAAACGAAAAATGGTACTGATCTAAGTACTACCATACGTTTATTAGAATTTATCTATGGATGTAAATTTTCTGAATGTTATAATGAAGATCCAAATTATACATTACAATTTGCTGAATCGTTGATTCAAAAAGGTATTGTTGCAAAATATCATTCAATTCATGCTTCAATTAATCAAGATGATCCAAAACTTATTCGTATTATTCAATTACTTCCAAAAATTAAGGAAGAAATTAGTATATATATGGATAATTTCCCAAGAAAAGAGTAATATAATATTTTAAATAGAAAGAAAAAATAAAAAAAAAATTTTTTTTTTTATCAATTTATTTATATTTATAAATAAAATTTATATATAAAATTATTAATAATTATTTTTTTTTTTTTTTTTTTTATAATTTATTTATATTTATAAACAAAATTTATATATAAAATTATTATTATTAATATTTTTTTTTTCATTATTATGTTTATTAATATTTGATTATATATATATATGAAAATATAGAACAAAATTAAATATTATTAATAATTCAATTGAATATTTCATTAATCAAATTAATGATGATATTTCAGAATTTAAGGTGAATCCAAATATTTTAAAGCAAGATTTAACTTGTTCATTTGAATTTATTAAAGAATTAGTAGAATTAAGAGATCAGTGTGTTAAAGTTGATGAACGTTTTAGATACAAAATTAATATCGATGATTATTTAATTATTTGTGTTCAAGAATGGTTAAGAATTACAAATATTAAGGCCAATGAATGGATTAATAATTCTATTAAACTTGATGAATTTAAACCTCAAGATGAAAATGAATATATATCCACTTCGGTGATTGATGTCTTTACATATTGTAATCAAATATTAACTTATTTCGTTAATATTAGTTGGACCGATAAAAGGAATTTAAAAAATTGTTTAATTCATATGGTTATGATTATAAATAAATCTTTAACAACTTATCTCGATGGTATGAAGACTACTATTATCGAAGAACTAGAAAATGTTAGAGTGAATAAATTTAGTAGAGAAAGAATAAAATATAATAATTCAAGTCGTAAAAATTTCTTAAAAAAGGCTTTCACTTTCACCTCTTCAAAATCAAAAGGTGAGGAAAAGGTAAAGGAACCACTGAAAATTGGTTCGGAACTCATTTTTGAAGAAGAGTCCTCTTTAATTGTTAATAGTGCAAAGGTTTGCATCTGTTTAAATAATATTGCGAAATGTAAACAAGAATTAGGTAATTTATATGAACGTATTGAAAAAGTTTATCATGAATGCGAAGAAGAAGAAGAAGAAGAAGAAGAAGAAGAAAAAAATAATATTTCTACAGCTAATACTACAAAAGATGTAATTCTTAAATCAACTAAAAATGATGATAAATTAGTGAAGAATATTAACAAAAAAATTGAAAATAAATATAGATCTATTTTTGAGAATAGAAATGAAGCCTACATTTTTCAACCTGTTCAATATATTAATGAAAAAGTTGAATCTCCATTCTTAAATAGTTACTTCATTACTTTTTCTCTCATGGGAACACAAAATACTTTACAAAATTCTGCTCATACTAATCCTATTTTAAAATATATCTCTACCAATCTTAATGACTGTAATATTTATTATCTTGAGCTTCCAAAGAATAATTGTACTTTAGATATTTGTATTTGGCATGGAAATGAATCTGCTGGTTTTAGTATTTATGAAAAAACTTGTATTGTTATTAATCGTGAAGATTTTATTGGGCAACCAATGAATGAAATCAGTATAAAATTTTCTGATCATAGTCAATTGTTAGTTAAAATTAAACTGGAAGAGGATTTCTTATCCTATTACAAGAGCCAAATTGAAAAAGTTATTGAAGATTTATTAATTGATCTCCAAAAAATTCTTGTTAAAAATGTAAATATCTAGAGGATTATCCTATAAGATTATATATATAAAATATATATATATATATAAATATATAAAATTTTTATAATTTAATAATATAAATTAATTATTATTAATTCTTATTATTGAAAAAAATTTTTTAATTTTTTTTTTTTTTTTTTTTTATTTTTTATTTTTAAATTTTTTTTATTTTTTATTTTTTGTTATTTTTATTTTTATTTTTTTTATTTTTTTTTTTTTTTTTTTTTTTTTTTTTTTTGTTTTTTTAATATTTTATTTATTAACGTCATATATATATATATTTATTATATTATATTTTGTATTTAAATATGATAGATGGGTGGCGATATATGTTATTCTCTTGGATGTATTCTTGAAAAATTTGAAAATCTTCAAGATATTGTAAAAACTAGAATATTGAATAGTGAAAAAATGATTAACTATTCAGAACCATTACTTAACTATTTACAATATAATTTAAATATTTTCTTTGATAAATTGAACAATAATTTGGATCCAATTAATAATATTATTTATTATATTTGGTTAGAATCGTTGGCAATTATTAAATATAGTGCCATCGGAGAATTGGAATATAAACCGAGATCTATTAGTTATGAACATGTGTCATCTCTTAATTACCTTCGTAAAATTAAAACAGAATTAAATACTGATCATCAATACAGTATTTATGCTCCCGGTAGAGTCTTTAAAGGAAAATTAAATGAACGACAAGTCAAATATTTATCTTATTTAATTGAAGCTTTAAAAGACTTATTCTACTGTGGGGGTGCTGGTATTCCCAATGATAAATTAGAACAAAAAGAATTTAAAGAAGTTAAAAATATTTTAGAAAATTATCCAAATGATAATAGAAAGTTAAAGGTGATTTACAATCATCATGTTGAAAGAGCATTCTCATTATATGACGATCTCTGGATTTTAAATCTTCTTACTGCTAAAGGATCTTCTCGTTTCATTCGAGTCAAATTATATGAAATGAAGGTTAAGTTGGAAAATATGTTGAATGGACTTAATAAAAAGTATGAAAGTACTGTTAGTTTCTATGAAAATCATAAAAGAATTGCTAATTCTGCATTCACTGATTCAAATGGAAAGAATATTAATGAATCGTTAGCCCAGATACCAATTGATAGGAAGTATTATGAATCCTGTGCTAGTGACTTAGATAGCAATATTGGTAGTCCTCTTATGGGCAATAGTGTCGTTAATAATAGTAATAGCTTGAGTAGATTGAATATTATTAGATCTAGTTTTATTAGTAATCATGAAACTAATGAAATGAGTAAGATACTTTCACCAATTAATAGTAACAGTATTATTAATGAAATTAGGAATACTCAAGTGAATTCCACTGACCCCCGAGATGGAGACAGTAGTGCCTCACCTTTAGAAAATGGATTTAATGGAATGAATGGAAATGAAATGATGATTAAAAGTAGTAGTAGTAGTAATAGTGAGAGAAATATGTTACTTAATAATAGAACTAATAGCATTAGAAATTTAATGTATGTACATCAATCTAATAATAATAGTAGAAATCTGATCTTTATGAATCAAGCAGGTGGTAGTAATAGAAATTTAATGATGATGAATCGTAATAACAGTGATAGAAATTCAATGATGAATCCATTTAATAGAAATAGTAGTAGAAGTTTGATGATAACTAACAACAACAACAACATTATCATCAATAATAATAATAATAATAATAATAATAATAATTATAATAATAATAATTTATATTTGAATAGAAATGGTACAAGAAGTATGGATGGAAATATAGATTTAAATAATATTGATTTTAGTAAAATAGGAGACAATCTATATTTCCAAAAAAGTAGTAGTATTATAAGACAATATGAAGAAATTGAATATGAATTTGGTTATAGAAATAGTGATAGTAATAATACCATTGGTGTTAATAATATTGGTAGTAGTAGTAGTAGCAGTGGTGGTAGTAGTAATAGTTTTGGAAATGAAAAAGAAAGCTTTGTAATAAAATATAAAACCAATAGCGTTTATATATCAAATCAAATGTTGAATAATAACACTAATAATATGAATAGTAAGTTTTATATGGATGTACAGAACCCTTCAAGTAATGAAACTATAAATTCTATGAATAATATGAGTAGATTAATTGAAAATAATAATTTAATGAAATCAATGGAAGATACGAAAAAGAGTATCATTAAAAATAAAAAGAATAATAATAATAATAATAGTAGTAAAAGTAATAATAATGCTAGTGGCAAACGTTCTACTCTGCTTAAATTCTTTAAAAGACATACATTAGATTCACATAGAACGTTAGTAGGTAGCACTAATAGTAATCTTAATCATGATGATAAGATGATTGAAAATGTTAGTAATGAAAATTTGGCTATTGTGAAAGCGGATTGCAATAATTCACCATCTGATTACCCTCAAGTTTAAATTCAATTTCCTTAAATGATAATCAATGAAGTAGTAGAATAATTTAAAATAAAATAAAAAAAAAAAAGTAATAATAAATCAAAAAA
>JACVTC010000011.1:1695000-1707500 GCA_016946835.1 Neocallimastix lanati (nom. inval.) | reverse complement strand
AGAATCTTTTGTTAATGAAATATATATATATATATATTTAATATATATACATTTTTATTTTATTTTAATTGTATGATAAATTTAAAGTACATAGTGAAAAGAAAAGAAAAAGATTTATTCTATGATAATAATAAAAAAAAAAAAAATAAAAAAAATAAAAAAAAAAAAAAATAACAATAATAGATTTAATAATTTAATTGTAATAGAAATAAAAAATTTTTATTTTTGTTTAAAACCTGAATATATTTAATGATAAATAAAGATAAATATTATAATAATAAGCAAATATATATAATGCCAAAAAAAAAATTTTTTTTTTTTTTTTTTTTTTTTTTTTTATAGTATATCTTTAATAATTTGATAAGCAGCAGAATTTAAGTGTGGATTACTCATTACAACATAAAAGAAGGCTTCCACTTTATGACTATTATTTCCTAATAAATTCAAATCATTACTACTACTGGTATCACTAAAAGATGCATTGTCTGACATATTGGGATTATCAATTTCACTTTGATAACTTTCAAAAAGATCTCGAAGACGATATAATTCTTCCAAAAATGGAATACTATGATAATTTAAATAACTACCAATAAAAGAAATATCTTTTTCAGTTAGTATTTCATTATTATTGTCCATTTCTGAAGTTTGTAATAAAAGAAAACTTTTTAATTTTTTTTCAAAATTTGGAATAACTTTATTGATCACATATCTATAATTTTCCTTCTTAGGTAAAGTACTCTCTATATTTTTATATTCTTGATCTCCTTTGTTTATAAGGTTATCACTAATATCATCATTAATTTGACTATTCATAAAAAATAAATCCAACTGCAGATAAAATTGTGATACAATATTAGCTTCAAGATGTTTTTTACTAATATCATCTAAATATTCATTATTTATATATTCAGATGAATTTGAGATAACATTAATATTGTTATAATAATATGCTATAATCAATTTTAAATTCCATATATCATAACTAGACCCTTTGTCGAAGAAATTATTATAAATAATATAAACTGATGAGTAAATTGGGAGTAAACTTAATCTATCGGTAGATATACATTTATATAAAATTGTTGAAAAAAAATCTGATAATTTTTTGCTTTCATCATTTATCATTTTTATTTTCTCTGTATCATTTATATTATCTATTGGTAATTCATAATAATTACATATAATTTTAGCATAAGATAAAATAATTGGATCTTCATTAAATGAAGATAAAAAGTCTTTGAAAAATTTCTTTTTCTGACTATTTTTCTTATATTTTGATGACATTAAATTTGAAAAAGTTCTACATAAAATACTTTTATTTCCTTTTGGATCCTATAAAAAAGTTAAAATAAAAATAAAAATAAATAAGTAAATAAATAAATAAATAAATAAATAAATAATTAGAAAAATAGCTTTATTAATAATGATTAAATATTTTATTTTTATTTTTCTTACCTTATTATAATCTAAATGACCTGTTTTTCGATTAACAATGATTGTTTGAGTTTCCTTTATTCTTTCTAAACATTTTGGATTTTCTAAGAAATTTAAGGTTATTGGCCAATATCTTGGATTATCAATTTTTATTGCTTTAATCATATCAAATTCTGGTAAAATACAGGGAGTAATCATTTTTATATCTTTAGTGGGTGTATCATTATTAACATTTGGAATATCATAACGCGTAATATCATCATAAACAGTAATAGTAATAGGAACTGGACATATATTTTTGTCATTTATATTTCTTGTAATTAGGCAACGATGTTCAACTGCTAATACCCATAAGTGTCTAAAAGCCTGTAAATGTGATCTGTTATCAATAACAGTGGTTGGATATTTTGGATAAAGAGAACATATTAAAGCTGCTATAGCTTTATTTGAAGTTCCTAATGTATAAGTGCCACCACCTAAAAATAGAAATCCGATAGCCATATGACAAGCCATATGACTACCATAACCAATATCAGAAGAAACCTTACCATGTAACTTTCTTAACTTTCTTAATAAATCCAAATTTCCAGAACCTGCCATAAGAACACTTAAAGATACTGATATTACATCTAAACATGATCTTGCAATAGTTCTATTTAATTTTTCTGAATACGTATTAGCTTTTTTTTTTTTTTTTTTTTTTTTTAAAAAAATATAAATATCATTACGATTTTAGTAAATAAAATTATATAAATATGAAGTATAATAATTAATATAAGTAAAAATATAATAAAATTTTATTAATATATTAAATTAATAATTTATTAATTTGTTAATATTTGTAATAACAATTTTAATATCAAATATATATATATATATATTATATAATTATATATAAAAATTTTACCAGAGGCATTAGAATAAGTCATTAACATATCAAAATATTTCATTAAAGAATTATAAGCAATCTGGTTAGCAGAACCAGCAAATCTTAATGAAATGGTAAAACATGCGCCAGCTATAATATTAAAGTAGGCTTGCTTTAAAGAAGGTGTTAATAATTTTTCATTTTGATTTATTTTTTCCAAAGTGTCTATTATAAATTCTGGTATTTGGGATTTAATCCATTCTTCTGTTGGTTCAATAAAATCCCACATAATAATATTTTTAGCTAAAACTAACAAAAGAAGATAATCTGCACGAACTGAATCTAATGAGAAATTTTTATTAGGTAAATCTAAATAAGATGCTACCATTTTATTATTTGTTTTTAAATACATTAAACCAAGGGCAATGATAGCAGAAGAAGAAGGGGATCTACTTCTAATAAATAAACGTAATTTATTTGCAATATCTAAATCTGAAAGACATACTGCATTGTCACTATCACCTTGCCCTAATGTAATTAAACCAAGAGCAAAACCAGCAGTTAAGGAATAAGATTCGCTAACTGCATTATTATTTAATTCATTTTGGGATTCAAATACTTTTTCAATTTCTCCTAACATTACCTCAGCCATTCTTCTATGGCATGAACCAATATAAAGCCAACCGATACCCATAATACATGCAATTCTAGTATTTATTGGCATATTTGGTTCTGTTGATTGAGGTGGCAAAAGTGCAGGAATATGAATTGATAATAATCTTGTTACAACTAAATCCATTGATCCAATATTTGCTACAGCTAAACCAAGAAGAAGAGCGATAGAAGTCATAACATGCTTTTCTGTTAAATAAACGAACGAATTCCATGTGACCATTTTTTTTAAATGACCATTTAGACCCAATGCTAATAGTAAACCTGCATGTTGATTATTTAATTCTTCTGGTCTATTATATAATATCCATGCACTATCTACCTCATTATAGTCAGTTGATATTTGTAAACCAGCAGCTACCCCATCGTGGAAATCTGGCCATTCCATTAAATCAGGTGGTACTGGTGGTAAATTAGGATTACTTTCAATTAATTGATTAATATCTAAAATAGTATTTAATGGAAATATTCTGACAGTAATATCAATTCCAGGAATTGGATACTTTTTATTTGATACAGGAAATACGGTACCATAATTAAATATTCCTCTTCCCACAGGTAATGATAATGTTCTTGATGAAAATGCTTGTAATAAAATATATTGTTCTGTATCATTAATTCTAAATATTTTTAATTATTTAAATTTTTAATGAATAATATAATTTATTATTTTATTAATTAAAATTATTAAATATTAATATTTTTATAAATATGTAAAAAAAAAAAAAAAAAAAATTTAACTTCATGCATATAATACACACCCTAAATCAGAATTATTTTCAATATAATGTTGAACTGGTTCTGAAGATTGTAATAACTTGTTGACTTCTTCGATTCTATTATCCTTATTAAATTTCATATTTATTATATCTAATCTTGAATTATTAATTATCTTACTATCATCATCTTTTTTTGATGCTTCAACACAAATATTATGAATATCATCTTTATTATTTATCTTATTAAACAAATTAAGTAAATTAAATGATGTCAATATATGTATATATTATATTTATTTATAAAATGAATAAAAAATTAAATTATTAATTATTAATTATTACCTTAGTTTTCGATGGTATTATATTATTAGTGCCACTTTTTACACCATAAAACATTTCTGCTAAATCACTTCTATCTTTATTTTTAATTATTAAATTAATTTTTTTTTTTTTTGAAATTTTTTAATAATAATATTATTTTTAGCCAAAAATTTTATATAATTGGCTTAATTTATTTATTTCTTTATTAATTTATGTATTTATTTATTTATTACTTAAATAAAAAGAAAAAAGAAAAAAATAACAAATAAAAAGACTCACTAATTAACACATATGCTTCGGGAGGCCAATTGTTTGGTGGAGACTTTCTATAAGTTTCTATTGTTTCCATAAAAGGTAATTGAATTCCAACTGGTAAACAAAAGATTTCATCTAATAGAAAACCATCATTTACCATTTCTAATATAATTTTTTCTTTATCAGTAATTAATAATTTCAAATATTTTGTTATTCTAGTTGTTTGCAAACAAATGCTACGAGTACTTATTTTAAGATGTATACATTTTTCTACTTTAAATATAGAAGGTATTTCAAATGGTGATGGGAATGGTTCATTTATTTTATCTTTAATTAATTTATATGACCATTTAAAAATTGAAGGTGGATTTTTCATTAAATATTTTATATTATCATTGCTTTCAATTTCGCTATTTATTAATTCTAATGATTTTGCTAATAATAATTAATTAAAAAATTATAAAAAATTATAGCAATAATTTTATTATAATATTCATTAAAAAAATAATATAAAGCATTCAATTATTATAAAAATATATATATAAAGTTATTATTAATTATTTATTATTATTATTATTACTATTTTAATTACTTACATTTCAATTTATATATTTTTTTCTGGAAGTTGATTCCTTCTCGTAAATAATATTCATAATAATTTTGCCAATCAATACAGCAAGCAATATGACATAAAAACGTTCCTAATGGTTTAACATATTTTTTATTCAATATGTTGAGCTTCATATCTTCATAAAGTAAATGTAGTGTATATAAAATTATTGGTAGCCTTGGAGTTAAATCAATTTTACTATCTTTAATTTTTGAATGAAAAACTTTTGCCTTTTCATATAAAAAATAAAATTTAAAATACTGACTTGTTATGGGTGTTGATTTAATTGATTTAAATTTTGGATTCGATTCTTGTTGGTCATTTTCCACTATTTTTTTTTCTTCTTCTAAAGTTTTTGTAAATATTTTCATATATTGCTGCTTTTTATAACTACGGTGATATGATGATATTAACATTAAATCAAAACTATTATTTTTAATTTCATTAATTTTTTCAGATGCTGATTGCTTTCTTCTATATTTATTTACACTTGGAATGCAAAATGATAAAATTATAATCATAAATATATCCCATTCATCTTCCTCTAGATATAATGGATGATTATTTCCTCCAAAAGTTGCCATTATTAAATGAACCAAAATCTCATAATACTCATTATATGGTAAAGTAATTGATAAAGCTTTAATACAATTATTGACTAAATAAGAATAATATGACAAATCTAATAATACTCGAACAACTGTTCCATTAGAATATACTAAGTTTACTTTATTATCAACAGGATCTATAATATTTACAATTTTTAATTCTTTTGAATAAAATAATGGTGGTAACCACGATTTGCTGCGTTGTAAAGAATTTAAATCATCCTCGCTTGTTATAGAGTTATTTCTTCTACGTTTTCCAGAATACTGCTCATTTTTTCTTGTTATCTCTCCTTGATAATCTTCTGGCATTGTACATTTTAATCGTTCATCGTACATGCCAAACCACAAATAAATTTCATTATTAGGACTTAATATTAATAAATCATAAAATGGATACCTTAATGATTTTATCGGTTGAGCAGATATAGCATCAATTGAAAAAACTTTCTTAATTTTTTTGTGTTTTAGCATGTTGCCAATAGATATCCCAATAACTATTTGTTTCGATTTTTGAAAGAAACATAATATACCGGATTCTGACTTTGAATTAACAATAAATACATGATCTGCTGGTTGATTACTTAAATTAGTACAGTATTATTATTATTATTATTATTAAAAAATTAAAAGAAATGTTAATATTTAGTTTTTTATGTTTTTTTCTAAATTTATAGTTTTTAAAATAAATTTAATATATTATATACTCTGATGCTTGTTCTTCTTCAGACCATATTTTTTCTAAAAATAAAATAGATATAACTTGCGTTTTTTGCAACTTTTTCAAAAATTCATCATTATCATAATCAACTGTTTCTAAATCAAAATTATCATTATCATCACATTTAAATTCACGTAAAGGATGATTATGATATCCCCAAACTTTATGTATTTTTTTAATTTTATCAAATGTAACAATAATTGGAAGTTTTCTATTTGTGGACGTATATATAACATCTTCTTGAAGCATTGAAAAAGGAATAATATTATCATTGTTTTTGTTATTTAATATATCTTCTTGACCAGTTTGAATTTGAGTTTTATACATTGAAACAATTCTCATTTCTTCTAATGGATGCATAACTGAAAATAATATTGATATATTTAAATTTGAAATCTGACTATCTGAATTTGTAGAAAATTCTTCTTTCTCAGGAATTCTTTGAATTATAATTCCATGATCAAGGGGAAATGCTTTTTTAATTTTGAATGGTAAATTCAGTGTAAAAGACTGTCCATTATTTAAATAAAATTTAGCAAATGTTTCTAAAAAAATACATAATGTCTTCTTAAGTACTTTATTTTCTTTTCCATTAATTGATGAGCTTTTTTCTAAATCTTCAATATAAAAATATGCCCAAAATGCTTGTGTAACTTGTTGATTGTAATTATCAAAAGAATAGCTTCTTTTTAAAACATTACCTTGACTCCATATTACTTTTGAACCAAATATATACAATTCTTCGTCATAAGTTATTTTTAATTGAAAATCTTCATTTTCATTTGAAATTTCACTAGGCGAATTTAAATGATATTTTCCTTTCTCATATATTTTATAAATATCTTCATTTGAAATTTCATTATAAACTGAATCAAAAGGACATTCTGAACTACTACTACTTTCTTGTTTTGATATTACTGAACTTTTATTTAAAAATGATTTTTGACGTTCTTTTAAAATATGTTCCCCAAATGGTGAAAATTCTGATAATACCTATAAAAATTTATATATTTTATTCAAAGAGTTAATCATGTCGAATTATTAAATTATATTTATAAAATTAAATTTCATAATTTGTTACTTTTAATTCCATATTTGATTTAAATATTTTTTGATTTAAATTATATAATGTAAATTATTATATATATTAATATTTTTTTATTAATGTTACTATTATTATACTGAATTTTAAAAATGCATTTTTTAAATATAAAATTATATTATATATAAATAAAAGCTTTAATTTAATTCATTTTAATAACTGATGAATTGAAATTAGTATAATTCACAATTTAAAAAAAATAATAAAAAAAAATAATAATAATTATTATATTATTTAGTTGTTGAATTAAAAATTAATTTGATTAAAGGTTAAAATTAAGTAATTTTTAAATTATATAATTTTAAAAAAAATTATTATAATACTAATAATGTTTAATACATTTTTAATAATTGTCATTCTCTAAGGTAATTAAATATTTTATTTAACTACTCTTCACGTGATTATCTCAATAGAATGATTTAGTAAAATAAATATATTCTACCAAACTTTCTTATATATATATTTAAAATAGTAAAGTAAAAATATTAATACATTATTGGAATCGAAATGTATACATTAAAATGAATGATACATTTTAACAATATTTTTTATTTATCTATTTATTTAATTATTATTTCCTTTTATATAAAAATTAGTTCAATAGTTTTTATTTTAATGTAGCGTACATCTTTTAATATTTTTTAATTTTTATTACATTGAATTTATATTATATATTATATATTATATATTATATATAGTATATTATTATTATTTTAATTCCAATAAAATATAAATTTTATTTATTATATTTTTTATTATAGTAAGGAAAATTAAAATATTTCAATTATTAAAATTTATTTATTTTATATTTCAATTGTTAAATCAAAAGTATTGAAAAGTTTAATATTAAATAAATAGTTTAGAAATTGTCTAAATTTATTTATGATAATTAATATTTTCATATTAATAACTACATGAATTATATCTAATTGTTCATGTATTTATAGTAAATCAGTAAATTTAAAAATTTTAAATTTGGCTCAATAAATATTTTAAATTTTACAATTTTAAATATATATTATTTCTTAAACCGTTATTTATATTTTGACATATTTATTATTCAAAATTAATAAAAAAGAAAAATCGTACAATTAAAACTAATGCACAAAAACTGAATTGTAAATTAATTAATTAAATATGTATAATTATAATTATTATTTCAATTAATTTTAATTAATTTCTATCTTTTGATTTTATTATTAGAATAATTATTAATATCTATGTTATTATTATTATTAATATTATAATTGTTAGAATATATGAAATATATGAAAAATAAGCTTCAAATGTATAGAATATATATTATGTACAAGCCACGATATAATAGAATAAAACATTTAATTTAGAATAATCAAGTTCTAGTAATTCTTTATCATAAAATATATTAATAAAGTTGACAAAATTGTAAACCTTAAATTCTTGACTTCGAAAAAGGTTTTTAGCAAAAGAATTGTTTTCCGGATACAAAATTATGTTAAAGAAAAATAAATTAAAATTTTAAATTATAATAAAAGTTGTCCATTATGTCAATTTAAGGAAGACTAATAATACTGAACATTTGAAATGATATTGAATACAAGATTGAAGAAACTATTAAAAATATAATACACTTGATAGAAGGGAATTATCTCAATTAAAATAAAACTCCAAAATTATAAAAAATATTAATTTAATAGAGAAAAACAATCTTAAGCATATATAAAAATAAATTATAAATCTATATACCTCTATAGAGACTCATAATAATTTGATATTTTAACAAATAATGTACTCTATTTATATTTAAAGGAATTACTTTGTGATAAACTATTTCCACCTTATAAATATACGAAATACACTTTAATAATATACATTTCTTATAAATATTTAAATAATGATGTATTAAACAGTGGTTTTTATTAAACCACAGAATATATTATTTAAAGTATAGTTATTTTAATGTATATATATATACTAACAATAATAATAGAGGAGACAATATATTAAAGATCCAATACAAATAATTTAAAATATAATATCCCAAATATTCAAAAAGAAATATAAAAGGGTAGCAATTTCTATCGTGAAATAGATGTATTCTAACAATAAGAGTATTATTAAATCTAGTATAAAATTGATTTAAATAATAACTAATGTAATATAATCATAATGCAAACCTTCAGGTTGAAAGGTATAATAAATTAATAAATATAATCATGAGTTATACACAAATTGATGACATTTTTGATTATTAATTACAAAGTATTCAAGAAGTTATAATTATTTAATTTCTATCATTAACATTTTAATGATGAGAAAATTAAAATATATAAAATAATTTTAGAAATATGGATCTTAGGTAAAATAAATAACATAAATATTAAAGGAAAGTTACTTAATTAATTCTTTGTACTGATTTTTTAAAAATCATATTTATTTTAGAAATGATTAAAAATAGTTTAAATAGAGAAAATTAGCCAAAATTAACCCACAAAAAGAAATTAACTGAAATACTGAATTTAAATAAATTATGAAACATTATACAAGTTTAAATAACTAGAAATAATACAATTAGTTATAAATGTTATCAATTTTAATAAACCAAGATTATAATTTATCATTTAACTAATATATAATTAAAAATTTATTTTTAATAATTATCACTAAATTAACAAAGAGAATATATATAAAAAAAATAGCCCCAATCTTCGAAGCGGATTATAATTGAAAGTGATGAAAAATCTAATATATAAGAGGAATTCAAACATATTGAGATGGTATAATATCACCATCTAAGAAAAAGGTTTTCATCATATAAATAGTATATATAAACCATATATTATAAGAGATGTTTTAGATATATCCAATATTAATGATGTAATAATATTAAATACATAGTTTTAGGGAGAAATTATTAAATTACAAGTATATTTAAGAAATTATTTTTACAATATTTAAATCAAATTAAAAATTAATATAATATAAAAATTATTTTATTCATGTAAAATTAAAAGTTAATTTAGAATAGAAATAACTAGTAGTTTAATAATATAAAGTTAATATTATAAAATAGGATAATTTTATAAACACATATTCATTATTTAAACATATTGTAATATGATGTACAAGCCACAATGTAATGGTATTAGTAACTCATTATCATAAAATTTATAGAATTTTAATCCTAAATTCCTGACTCTTAACAATTATTGTAATTATTATTAAAATTAAAATTATTATTATTAAAATTATTATTATTAAAATTATTATTATTATTATTATTATTATTATTATTATTATTATTATTATTATTATTACTATACATATATTAATTATTAATAATATTTTTAAATATTATTTAAATTATATAGGTAATATTAATATTTATTATTTCTAATCAAATATAAAGACTATCTTTTATTTTATTAAAAAGTAAGATAAGAACATTGAAATTAGAAATAAGAATCTCATATAAAATAATGATAATTAATAATATATGTGAAAAGTAAAATGTAATATATATATTTATTAATTCTACGCTTTTAAGATATTCTGAAATTGTAATATGATAAAATAAAATAAATATTAATATAATAATTTTAAAGGAATTTCATTTTTTAAAATAGATAAATAATAAATAAATAAATGAATAAATAATAATAATAATAATAATAATAATAATAATAATAATAATAATAATAATAATAATAATAATAATAATAATAATAATAATAATAATAATAATAATAATAATAATAATAATAATAATAATAATAATAATAATAATAAAAAAAAAAAAAAACCTCAAACACAACTACAACAACTACAATAAAAAAAAAACCTCAAACACAACTACAACAACTACAAAAAAAAAAAAAAGTAGAAATATAAAAAGAAATAGAAAAAGAAATAGAAATAGAAATGGAAATGGAAATAGAGATAAAAATAAATAAATAAATTTAAAAGTAGTAAAATGTTAATATAGCAAATAATAAAAGATATTTAATAAATAGTAGGATTAACAAAAAATATAACCAATTCAAAAAAATAAAAAAAAATAATTATTTGATATGTATTAAAATTTTCAAACATTAATGAAAAATATTAATATTAAAGGAAAATAGTAACGAAATAAAATTAAATAAAATCGAAAACTAATATATATATATATATTAGTAAATTAATTTAAAATTTAAAATTACCATTAATACAGCTTATAATACTAATAAAAATTTATACATTTCTTTTTTTTTATTTTTATTTTTAGTTTTTGTTTTAAATATTTTTTAAATATATTAGATTATTATTATATATTATTATTATCTATGAAAAAAAAATATTATATTAAAAGAAAATATGCAAAAAAGTAATCAAATAAAAATTGTTACAGACTTTTCAGAAGAGTCACTTTCATTAGAAAAAAAGGTAATAAATAATTCCTCAGTGTCACTTCCTAGTACACCAAAAAATGATATAGATTCTCCAAAAATAAAGCATACACGAGCTCGTTCATCAACAGATCCGAATACAGTACCAATAGATTTAATTTCAAGTTTTCAGGCACATCCATGGTTTGCAAATGCTGAAAAAACATTTTCAAATGATTTAATTCAAGTTATTCATATTAGATATTATTCAATTGGTGATACAAGTAATAATACTAATTTACAATAAAAATAGTAATAAAATAAAATTATAATATAAAATTGTATAAAATAATAATTATTTTAATATTATGCTTAAAGTTATTAGAGAAGGTACAAAAGCAAAAGCAATGTTTTTTATTATAAAGGGAATTGTTGAAGTTACTTCGGAGGATGATGAAATAGTTTATGCCGAACTTGGAAAAGGATGGTAATATATATAAATCTTTTATTGTTTTTAAATACTTATCCTTCTACTAATAATAATATATTAAATATATATGTATTTGTATTTAATTTCTAATTAGCTTTTTTGGTGAGATTGGTATGAAAATTTTTAAAAATAATGTTTGAATAAAATTTATATTAAAATAAATTAATAATACATACACATATATATATATATATATATATATATCAAAAGGCGTACTTTTTCAAGTAGCAAGAACCACATCGGTTATTGCTAAAACAAAATGTATTATTGCAATAATTAAAGCTTCAGAGTTTTATGAATTATGTGAAAAACATCCAAAAGTTGCTAAAGCTATTCATGATGAAGCAATTTATA
>JACVTC010000011.1:1685000-1690000 GCA_016946835.1 Neocallimastix lanati (nom. inval.) | reverse complement strand
TTGTTTTAGAATTTATTCACAAAACCTTTAACTTTATTAAATATATTATGACCTCTTTTTTTTTTAATTTTATGACCAATACCCTCTTCTTCATTATCTTTATTATCTTCTTCAGGTATTTTTGATAAAACTGGATTCTTTAGTGATGATTCATGATTATACTTAATATTATCTATACTATCACTATAATCAGAACCGATAATTTCATTTTCTAAAATATTTATTTCATTAGAACTAGCTCCAAATATTTTTTCATTATTATTTTCTTTATTTACTTCATCCACTATTCTGTTATATTCTTCAGTTAATTTTTTACCTTCATCAGTTATAATATCACTTTTATTTTTGTTATTTAATTCTCTTTCATTTTCAGTTAATTTGCTTTGATAAGGATAAACCGGATTCTCTATAAATTCAGTATTAATTATTTCAAATTCATTTTTAATAGTTTCCTCAGAGATATATATAGAATTTGAAAAAGTAGTATTAATATCATTTCCTGGAGCTTTGCTTTCATCCCTTTTATGAATTTTATTATTAATTTCATTTTGAGCAATTGGAATTTCTGATTTAATTTCAGATGATGATGATGATGATAATAAAGTATTTCTTTTTGCTAATTCCTCTCTTTCTTCATTTACTATTTGTTGGTTAGCGTCTTTAACTACACCATCTTCAATATATTTTACTACGAAATACATTGCACCAGCATGTCCTTTAGATGCTGCGGATTTAAAGCATTGTAATGCTAATTTTTTGTTTTGCTCAATAATGCCTCCAAAACCTGCATCATAAAATAAACCTAAACAATATTCTGCTTCAACATTTCCTACTTCCCGGGCATCTTCAATAATATCAATTAATTGTTCTTCCCCGGCAAATATATCAACTTCATAACCAGTGTTTGTTAATGCATTTTCTTTATTCCAACCATATTTTTTTTGTTCTTCATATAATTTATTCCATTTTGTTGAAAGTTCTTTATTAGTATTGCATCCAAGAAATCCTTTAGCATAACATACTGATAATTTTTTCATTGCCTTTGGGAATTTTTTATTTGCTGAAATATTATATAATTTCAAGGCTTTTTCTTTATCTTGTTCAATGCCAAATCCACTTTCATAACAATGACCAAGATAGTATTCAACACCACCAAAATCTTTATTGGCTTCATATTTAATAGCTCTTTTAAACCAAAAAACAGCTTTTTCAAAATCAGGATAAATTTTATAATAACCTAAAAAAAATAACCCCATTAAATACATAGCAAGTGGATGTCTTTCTTTTGCTGCCCATACTACAATATTTGTAATAATATTTGAGGGCTTTACATTAAATTCCTGTTATATAAATTTCATTTTTAAATAAACATACAATATAAATATATATTAATTTGAAATATATAAATCATAAATATTAATTATACATTTTAAACCTCAGTAGTTTGAATAAAAAAGTTAAATGTAATGTATTTTTTATAATGTATAATGTAAATTTTAAATATATAATACAAATTTGCATTTATTTATTACCTTTCTCATTGCTTTTTTCGAATTAGTTTTCCTTTTTGATTTAATTTTATTTCCATTTTCAGTACTTTTTTCAAATATTTCTGTAGTCATTCTGAATTATAATTAATAAAAATTAAAGTAACAAAATAATAAAATCTTAATTCTTAGTTCAATTTAATAATATATAGTAATGATTATTATACTATTCTTTTTATTTTTTTAAACGTTTATATATTATGTGTTATTTTTTATTTACTAAAAAATTGAAGAAAAAAAATATATATATATATAAAATTTCAATATTGATTTGAGTATATATTTAAAATTTATAATAATATATATAGTAAATTATAATTTATCAAAACTATATTCAAAAAGAAATAATACTAAATATATAAAAAAAAAAAAAAAAAAAAAAAAAAAAAAATTAAAATAAGTACTATTTTTAAATTTTCAAAAATTAACTTTAAATAATCTTTAGTAATTTTAATTTTTAAAATTAAAATTTAAATATGATTTCAATCTTGAATTAAATCTTTTATTTTTCATAATTTTCACTTTTATTGTTATATATTCATTTAATTTAATTTTTATTTTTATTTAATTTTTATAATTTTTATTATTTCATTTTCTTTTGATTTTTATTTACATTAAATAATTATTTTTTTTATTTTTTAATTATTTTATTTAAAAATCAATTATCAAAATTTTCTATTAATTTAAAATTTCTATTAAAAATCAAAATATTTAAATTTTCGAAGTATTAAAATTTAAGAATTATTGAAAATATAAAATAATAAATATATTATTATTTAATGTTTAATATATTTCATAAAAAGCTTTATTTTTATTTTATTTGATGATATTTAATATATAGAGTCCTATGAGATTTTCCTATTATTATAAACTTTAATTATTATTAATATATTATTAATAATTATTTATATTAATAAAGTTTTATATTGAAAAAATAGTTGTTGATTGTCAAATAGATTTTTAGTTGTTTACTATATATACTAATATATTTATATATATTAATATTTATACTATAATATATCAAAAAATTTTCATATTCATCTGTTACCAAAAGGACATAGTTTATACATAATATATATGTATCATTTTAATAATATTAAAACAATATAATATATATTGTTAATATATTTATATTATAATAGTAATATATTAATAAAAACTTAAATATGTATAAAAAATATATATTAATTAATTATGAATAATTAAACAATTAAAATATTTAACAATTATTAAATATTTAATTTTTATTATTTATTATTGAATATTTTATATTAGTATTTTATATTATTTAAAATTGATTATTGAATTTTTAATGTATAATATTTAATATATTTTAAAATTTTTATAAAATTTTAAATATTCCTTTTTTAGTAAATTAATTATGATTTTTAATTTAATTTTTAATTTGAATATATAAAACCAATATTATAAATATCACAATATATTCATTAAGCTAGTTTTTATATAAAAATAATGTTATTTTTTTTTTATTTTTTTATCATTATTATTTTAATTGGAATTATTTTTTTTATCATTATTATTTTAATTAGTATAATTATTTTATTATTTTATTTTTTTATCATTATTTTAATTGGAATTATTTTTTTATCATTATTATTTTAATTAGTATTATTATTTTATCATTATTAATTTATTATAAGTTTATTATTAGTAGTAGTGGCAATAAAACCTCAAATATAATATTATAAACATATCTAACAACATTTTTTATTATGACTTTTTTTTTTTTTTTTTTTTTTTTTTTTTTTTTTTTTTTTTTTTTTTTTAATAATACTAAATTATCTTGTAAAAAAAATTCTTTTAAATGAAATTAACTATTTCTATATTGAAATTACTTTTAAATAAACAATAAAGTTCTATCAAATGTTAATTTCTCTATTTCTTACTTACTCATATTAAAAACTTTTATTATTTCATTTTATATATATATATAACAGTTTCATATTATTATTAAAATCTAGAGTATTATATATTCCATTTTGCAAGGTTTAATTTTAAATATTACATATTAAAATACAATTATATACATAAAAAAAAAAAAGTGGGTAATAATAATGTATATAATGTATTTTTATTACTATAATATTTTTTTTTTTTAATTACTGGTTTTTATTTATTAATTAAATATTAATAATTTATTATTTATTCGACTTTTATTCAAAAATATATATATGAATGCATAAATATAAATTTATATTCCGTCTTTGGTATAAATATTGAATATATCAAATATATTTAAATATAATCTATAAATACACTTTATATATATATATATATTGTTTTGATTGATTATAATTTATTCTTGATCCCAGACTTTTATTATACCACTATTACAACATGTAATAATCTGATTTTAATATATAATAAATTTGCGTAAAAAATTAAACAATTGATACATAATATACAAAAAACCGATATTAATTAATACATAATAATTAATAATTATTAAAAATATATTGTCAAGAATAAATAATATATTATATACCATATTTTCTCTTATATCAAGTTCACAAATGGCTGAGTCATATATATTTTTTGACTTATTGGATTTCATTTTTGTTATTATTATTTTTAATATATATATATATATATATATATATTTATTATTTAAATGAAAAGACGAAAAAATATTAATTTTAATTAATATACAAATAAAATAAAATAATAACACTTTAAAATATTGGAGTAATGATATAACTAAATAGAGATAATTACAACTAATGGTATAACGTTTGAAACTTCACTTCTTGGCAAAACTTTATGATCAACTGAAACAATGGTTTTATCTACCTCCAGTTTAGATTTTCTAAAAGATTTCTTTTTTTATAAATAATAATAATAATAATAATAATAATAATAATAATAATAATAATAATAATAATAATAATAATAATAATAATAATAATAATAATAATAATAATAATAATAGAAGAAATAGAAATTTAATTATATTTTTTTAGTTTTAAGTTATATTGAATTTATTTTTAATTATTTTATCCAATTATATATATGATTATATATAATACACTTCTTGGTCTTCTTATAGTATTAACACTAAATTCCCAAAGTAATATTTTAGCATCTTCTCCAACACTTCCAAATCTATAACATCTACCAATAGAATTATATTTATCAAACATAATTGAATTAATCCATGATGAATGACCTTGGCATCTTGCAACAATATTTCCTCTAAAAGCCCAAATCGAAACTAAATCATCTTGACCACCAGTGACAATAAATTTTCCATCTGGACTCCAATCCACACATAACAATCCACCAAAATAGCTATGATAAATATCACAAAGTCTATCATTTATTTCAAAATTTTAGTACAATATAAATAGTATTAATAATAATTAATATATAATAAATATTAATAGAATTAATGAATTTTTTTTTTTTTTTTTTTTTTAAAATAATTTATTTATT